>VDFB02324950.1:54101-79673 GCA_007258455.2 Sequoia sempervirens
TTCTCAAGAGCTTTCCGAAAAGGTATTATCATTGAAGATCCAATGGTCGGATTAAAAGTTATGGCTTCCGGAAGTTGGTGCATATTTTAGAAATGTGTTAATTTTCGACTGTGAATTTAAACTTGAATTTCTAATTGTAATTTTGGCGCCAAACCGCCAAAAATCTTATTTCGAAGGTTGCTTTTGGTTCCAAACCAAAATGGGTCTATTTATGGGCTTGTTTCTAATTTTTGAGTAACTTTTTGGGGAAAGAGTTTGCATGCTACAAAAAGGGGTTCTTCTGTAATTTCCTGTAACTTCTGTAATTTCTGTAATTTGCATGTATTGCAGAGCTTGAGGATTTGTGATCTTCTACATGTAAGAAGTTTCATTCTCAATAAGAATAAAATTTCTCTAGTTGTTTGTATCATTTTCTGTGTCTCGGGTTTGCTCCCTCGTCACATATATATACGTATATTTACATGTACATATCTATATGTATATTCATACACACACACATATATATATATAAGAGAATATAATTAAAAAATACAAAAAAAACATTTTAAAAAAATTATATAAAATAAAAAAATAAAATTTAATTTTTTTAAAAATAGAAATTATTTAACAAGAATAAGTTAAGGCTTTTTTTTTAATTTATTTGCATAAGAGATGAGGTTCTAGAAAGCAATTTGGACAGCTTTGTAATGGATTGGGCCAGAGACAAATTCAAAAAACTCAAAACAAAATTAAATGGAAGCTGGAATGAATCGAGGATAGGCGGTAAATATGGGATCTATGTAATTAACTCACACCTTTGAAAAATATAACATTTAAATAGAGTAGATGATATTTAAGTTCTATTTTTAATGAATACTAAAACAGAACGATACTTTTAGTTTCTAAAATTATTTGAAACAAACTTTAAATATGTTTATATATATATATATATGTTCTCTCCCTCACCATTCATGACATCACTGTGACTCATTACCACGTCACATTAAAATTGTAGTGGTATCAAGTCCTTCATGGAAAACATTATGGAGTGGGTATAAACAGTTATTGGAAAGTAAAACAATTCACAGATGACATATCAGATCTTAATCATGTTAACCACCCAGAGTTCCAAAAAGGCCACCCTTTGGAACCCACTACCTACCAAATAATTCAAACAATAATGGTCAAATTTTATTCAATTCAAACAATCAAACTCATAAATTTATTCAATTGCTAACTTGATATAAAGACAAAAAAGAGACCAAGAAATTTATGATGTATTGAGCTTTGGCATTGTCTACCAGCACCTCATATTATACACAATAAATGTACTGAAAGAAAAAAGAGAAAAAAATCTACTGGTCTGTAATGAATTTATTGACAACAATAAGAAGAAAAATCTACGAGGAAGGAACCTCTGCACTTGGGACACTTGAAATCTTTGGCAGCTACCATGAAGTACATTAAACATGTGTAACACCCAACAAGCCTCAAGGCAGACTCATCTCCTTCTGCAATATTATCCCTGCCATTTTTCTTTTTGCTGCTTCCATTGAGGATTTTTGAGTTAGATAATTTCAGTTTAAGGTCTAGTCTTACTCCATCTTTTTCAATAGAGCTGAATTTTGATTTCTTCTTCTTTCTTGAAAAGACTTCTGCTTCTGCTTCTGAGTTCAGGTAATGGGGTTCTCTAGTCTGCAATACAAGAATCATACAAGCATCCAAAACTATAAGAATACAAGCAGTAGATTACTACCTGTGGAGAAAAAGCCATAATAATGAATATGAATATATTTGTCAGCTGAAAAATTTGAGTGTGAGAAAGATTTGAGCAATTAACCTTCAAGTCTAAGCACTTCTCTAATCCAGAGGGAAGGCAATGGCTTTGACCCAGTCCGAGGAGATCAGATTCTATTGACTCAGATCCATATGAAGATGAAGAAGTTGGTGAATCTCTTCTACTGTTACCCAACAGATTGAGAGTGGCTTTGTTGCTCTCATCATTCAAATTTCTCAGCATGAGCTGTAAAACCTGCTCTTTGTTTTCACTCCATCCCTTTAGCTTCTTATTAACTTTCTCAACATCCATCGCTCATCATATGTTTTGATTAAGATAAAAATGGAAAAAGACGCGTTCCCTTACAAAACAGTCATAAAGGTCAGACAAAAGGACCTCATGAGAAGTGAAAAACTTTAAAACTAAACATCACCAAAGGAAAGACCAGAGGTGAGATAAGAAAGACCAGCAAAACTTTTGACCAGAACTAGACACTGACAAGAAGCAAGAGGCAGGGATAGTACCCTGTACAATCAGACTTTACCAATAAATTTCATAAGCCTGAGTGAACAATATAACACTCTGCTGCTAGAGCATGTATATATATACCTAAGAATACTGCAAAATTAATAATTTCAGTTCTCTTACAAATTAGATTAGAAGGATTCTAAAAATTTGGGCTAGGTTGCAATGAGCAAAGCATGATATTTAGAGACCATGGAAGTTATTTGATTAGGTAAGATTTTAGTTTAATTATAGCTTGTCAAGTGGTTTTTGGTCTTTTCATGATGTTGAATGATTTGTAAAGAATTTATTAGAAATTAAATTTATGGTAATTTTGACACAATGGATAGTCATTAATTCTAAGTTCTTAATCGAAAGAGATTGATTATCCATATTCTTACTTCCAATACTAAAAAGATGACGATAAAAAAATTATTATACTCTTAATTCTTAACCGAAAGAGATTGATTATCCATATTCTTACTTCCAATACTAAAAAATGACATAAAAATTTTATTATACTCTTAACTCTTAATCAAAAGAGATTGATTATCCATATTCTTACTTCCAATATTAAAAAACGACAAAAAAAAAAATGATTATACTACCAACAATAACCTTATTAATTTATAGAAAATGGAAGTGACACTTTGATTATGAGTCATTATTAAAATTAGTATAATAAACAGTAGGGTGCAGAAAATGTATTCTATAATTTGAAAGCTATAATCTCACTGACTTCCAACCAAAATAGTTGACCTTAGGCAGAGTTATAACTGTGACATCTTAACAACACATTAAATTTTGTCTTCCTCAAGTAATATTATAGACTCAGTACCGTGTTAGACAAGATATTCGGTATGAGCTGTTGGTTGGGGGAATTTTATCTTTGAATTATTTTGAGCATTTATTAGGATAATATTATATTGGAAATAGGGTTGTTTTGAATATAATTTAAATTTTTTTTTGGTATCCATCTCTTCATCTTACCGCCTGAATTTGTTATCCATCTCTATCTGTTGACAATGGCAAGAAACCTTTTTTTTATGGAGTTTGTATTTGGTAGTTTTAAAATGTAGTTATACTTATTTATTTATATTATCTTTAACAGGTAAAGAGATTGTGGTTTCTATGGATCATCATAATTATATTGAACTGTTTTATAAGATGTATAGTGTTAAGAGTAGAGGAAATATTATTTAATTTCAGTTGTTATTGTTCCATTATAAAAAATTAAGATATATAAAAGTGTGACATAATTAATCTTTTATATATTAGTGTATAATAATATAATATTTTGTAACATCTATTAAGTGGTCTAAGTCATGACTATTTTGTTGTGGTCTTATTTTTTTATTCGTATTGAGTTTTTATGTCTTTTTGGTTTGTGTTCTTATTTTTGTCCTTAATACTATTATCCCTTCGTTTCCCGACTCTCCCTTTGGTAATGTACCTCTTTTTTTTTCAACTTTAATAACCCTCTCTTTCATATATATATTCATGGCTATCTCTCATTACTTTAATTTAAAAAGGAAGAGGATTTCTCTTAATGCATCTTCTCACTTCCTCATCCTTCCTTGTGCTCCCTTTTATGTGTTTGAATGAGGTTGGCTACATTTGCTCCTTGTGTTGTGTCATATTGTTAATCATGAAGAATCAATAAGAATGTATTTGATCAACATTCCTTAAGATTATTATAGAATGCCCTTATTTTCACTTTATGGGCTTTGACAAGTTCTTTGGGTTTTAGTTAAGAATTTTTGAAACCTTTCAAATCATTACATGTAGCTTATGCCATGATTGGATATATTTCATCATTTTTTATAACTTAGAGTCGATTAAAAACTATTTTGGGAGGTTCTTCAATGTTCAAGGGCAACCATATAATTTTCCTTATGCATTATATGGAAAAATTTAATGCCTTGGTAGATACTCCAACCAATGCCTTTGTGCATGAATCTTTAAGTTACCTTCCACTAAATCTATGTGATGAACCTATCCTTGAACTTATTGACAACACTCTTGGTCATTATATATCTTCTCTAGAAAATTGCATAACAAGAAGTTCTATGTACCTATTCTAAGATTTGTGTACTTAGGTCCCTCTTAGAAAGCCTTGATTAGAAAAATGATCAATTGACTTCAATGCAGAAGCGGGACACAACTTAGAAGAAATATGAAGTAGGGTGCATGCATTAATAGGTGGAAAATTGAAGAAAAATGAAGGTTATAATAACATTGTGTAAAACTAGTAATCTAGACTAGTGTTAGTTTCATAATTGTTAGTGTAGCTTCATACATAAGTACACTATTTTTTCACTTCATAGATTTGGTGGTTTTGATGTGCATATTCTAAAACAACCATTAATCCCCTAAAATGTTTCAAATTTTTCTTCTAGATAGTTTCTTGTGACTTTTGGGATCCTTGGTGAGACTATACGAGCTTATTGTACATTGTGTAAACATCCATAGAGGCATAGGGGAAGGATTTGAGTTGAATTCTATTAGATTCTAGTAGGGTTCATAGGTTCAATTGAATATCACAAGGAAAGTATAGGACTAAAAGTGTGTAATAGAGAGCTATTGTGGTTGTTTTAGATACTAAAATAAGTTGGTTTCAATTTGGTTGTGTGCTAAAGAGGAGTAAGATTGTATGTACCTTTAAGCATAGTGGTGCAAGTATTTTGCATCATGAGTTTTGGGTTTTTCCCTCAAAATTCATGTTACTTAGTGTAAATCCTTGGTGTCTTACTATTAGTTGTATTTTGTTGCCCTCAATTTCCTTTTAAGGTCATTGTTATTTATGTACTATAAATTTGTAAAGAAGGGAGATTCGCTAGCCCCAAGATTCTCCAATCATGGAAGAGCCTAAGGAAGTGAACTTACCTAAACTACCTCAAACTACCTATTAAGTTGAAAAGGAAGGGACATGCTGAAAAGGAAGGGTAAACAAGACTTTGTTTCCCTTCTGCTTATAATGAGTGTTTTCTGGAACTAGGTGAGTAGACAACATAGGTCTCAAACTGTGAACAAGACAACTCGTTGTCATGGGACGACAATGCAAGAGTCAAAGTTCAATACACCACACTAGAGTCTTAGAGATGTACTAGTGTCTTGTATGTACAAAGGGTCAAGTAACAACTAGAAACTCATAGAGTCTACTAACAACCTGAATGTTATAGCTTTGCAATTTGACCTAGAAAAGTAAAGGAATGAAAAGTACAACAAGAAGAATACTATAAAGGCTACTCTAATAGATAAATGACAAAGAAAGAAGATAAATACCAACTTACTCAAGGTCCAGTTTACTAGCTAGCTCCAAGAAAATGAACAACACCTACACACATGTTTACAAGAAAAATTTTTGGGGTTGTGTCTGGAACTTGTCGTAGTCAAGTCCTTGTTTCGGTGTTCCCATCTCCATGGATAGTCAATACACAATGATATTATAGAAAGTGATAAAGAAGTAGATAGAAGAGACACAATGAAGTAGAGAGAAATGACAACTTGGACATGCTAGTCTACAAGAATGATAATGCAAATAAGAAAGCAAGAAAATAGAAACAATATCACCTTGCCTTCTACAAGTTCTCAAGGCCGATAAAGGAAGAAGGAGAGCAATATCACCACACCAAGGAGGTAGAGCTAAATTGTGAACCTACAATGACAACAACGTTAGAGAAAGAAGAGGTTGTAGAAACCAAGTAGAAAGCTAATAGCAACAAGAGATAGTGAGAATGAAGCAAGAAGAAGCTTGAGAATGAGAGAATTGAGAGAGTGAAATAATTCACTTCAAAATGAAAGAATTGAGTTGATAAAAGCTCCAAATGGGAAAATGGAGGTAATTAGTCATTTCCCATCGGCCAAGATTTGGCAAGGAATGTTAATTCATAGGTGGTAAGGAATCATAATGTTTCTACTATTTTTTGATGCATGAATCTTGTTAGGATGGTAGTGTGATGCACAAACGCCCATGCAACACACACACGTCCCTAACAAAAATTCCCTCACTGACACAAAACAACAAGGAAACATAGGAAAAGTGGGATAAAAGTGACGGGTATTTACATTATTAGACTTGTAAGGCTAAGATACAGGTAAATTAATGGGAAATTTGCTTAGGTGAAAATTTACGCTATTACATTTTTACCCCACTATAGTGAGCATATGTGTTAGTGCATATGTGAGCTAAAGTAGAAAGAGGTTGAAGAGAATATACCAAAATCGTCAAGGAAGAAATATTTGATCTACTGTAACCTTGACATGAAAGAGGGAGCTCCACTAAGATGTGAATATGACATGGGTCTTTGATCCTGCAAAGCTAGTTGCAATCTCATCATAAACATGTTAGGTTGCAAACAAACATGTTTGGAGAAAAAGCTAATCATAAGGCACACATCCATAAGACACAAGCTGACATAATAGGACACAACCTGTTTAGAGAAGACCCAAGACACACACTTATCAAATGGATAAGCCCATGGTTGCTGCAAATTACGTTGTAGGATAGTCAGAAAAAATGGGTCTAGTCAAGCTGCCCCCAAGCTAGACTCCAATATATAAGATGTCTGAAACCAAGACAAGCAACATCAAATATCAGATAGAAGAGAAAAGAAGGCTTTCAAAAAGGGTTTCTTTCAGTAGGGAACCCTTCTAGACATCAAGACACCAAGGGGTCTTTTTGAAGGAACACGCCATTTGAAAGACACAATTTTTTGCAAGTGATTATGTCATCAAGGAATACTTTTGAAAGATCTTTCATCAAGGAATCTAGTGGAAAGAATGCTCCTTTTTCAAATGAAAGTTTTTAGACTCTTTCATTTTAGAAAATGTGTTCCTTTTTTAGAAGGAAAATTTTGACACTTTCACTACATGATCCTTTTTGAAAGAAAAATTCATCTAAGAGTCCTTTTTGAGAGAATGCAACATTTTCAAAAATGAGAGATTTTTCAATAAGGGAAATTCTTTTGTCAAGGAAATCATTGTAAAGAAAATTTGAGACTAAGGAATCCTTTTGAAAGAATTTTCCTTATTGAAAATTAGAAAATCATGGTATCCCCCCCTTAGGATGGTGTGTGCTATGCAGAGGAGTGCATGACATCCTAAGAAAAGAAAGGAGAGGAAGAGATGTTTTGGCACACAACACATGATGAGATGTATTTGTGGCATGTTGTCACACACGCAAGGGACAACACATGAAAACCACAACATCACGAATCAAGCAAGTAGAGATGAAGACATCAAGAGATAGGAGGATCTAAGAATTCTTGGTTAGAATTATCCATAGATACAAATGGATAGATATAATATGGTATATGTATGAATAGTCATCAATCCCCAAAGTTATCAAAAATATGAAGAAGATCACATGAAGACAAAGTGAAAAATAAAAAATTGGGTCAACATGGAAGAAGGCCTAAATGCCCCTAACACTTTGCATCATCCCCAATATTGAAAAGCAATATTACGACACATAGAAGAATGATGATACAGATAGAAGAAGCTCATGATATATTTTTGTGCCTATATCCAAGTACCTACAAAGGTAGAAAAGGTCATCCAAACAAGGTCACAAATATAAAAAGACAAGCATGGGGGAACACAAATACACAAACAAATCTAATCTACAAATGTAGAATAGGTCCCACCTTAGTCCTCATCGACTGGTAGGTCAACCTATTCCCAATCTAGATCATTATAAGGGGAGGATGATGATCCTACAAGGGCAGGATAGCAAGGGTAGTACCCTCCAACTCACTTGCAAAAAGAGCTAAGGAAGAAGGCTCTTCGAGGTCTTCTTCACCGAGATCTTGTAAAGCAAAGCTCATCGATTTCACAAAAATTAAGGCTAGAGTCGGGATATCACCCATTGAGTTGAACATGCACTTCTTAGGAGTGCCTTATGTCAACTTAGCAAGAGAAAGACAAGGCACCCGACTGTCAGCCTCAACAAAAGGGGCAGTGAAAAACTTAGGGGAAGCAGGGGCTACCTCCATCATAAGAATGACACAAGACAAGACAAAGCCAACCTTTGAAGGAGGTGATCCTATCTTATGAACATCATGCACGGTGAGGTCATCCTCCAAATTATCCTTCAATGGATGATGCAGGATGCCAACCAAAGAAGTAGAAGTGGAGGAGAAACTAGAGGTAACCATAGAATACAACACCTTTGTATGAAGCATGTCAATGGGTTGTGAGAAAGGATGGATTTCTGAGAGGGACATCAAAAGAGGAAGCTCCACAAAGGTAGTGATGAAGAATTGCACCCGTTTGGGGTGAGTTTCATTCGGACCCGCCAAAGGAGTTAGAAGTAAGATATAAGTGATGGGAACTGAAACAGGAACACAAAAAGAAAGAAGAGAAACAAAAGGAGATGAAGAAACAGATGCAACTGACTCCCCCTCTATCTTTTGCAAGGCAGTGTGCTCCGCAGCTAGATCCTTTTTCCCATGCTTGTGCCCATGTGCAAGCCAATTACATCAACTACGAGCACTGGAGGATGCAACCTGAGAAGAGGTTGATGGTTACTGCTCAACTACATGAGCATCCTTCACAACTATTTCTAGTGGAAGGGTGGTCTCTTGAGTAGGAGCAGGAGGAGGCATAGGAGGAGAAATGACAATAGGTGGAGAAGTAAACAAAAGGGCCTTGGTGGTAGGCCTCTTCCTGTTCATTTCCCTAGGGATAGGTGGAAGAATATTAGAAGGTCATAGAGGCCAAGAAGCAAGAACAATCCCATGGGAAGGCTTCCCCTTTCCATAGATAGCAGGTTGGGGAACCATGGGAAGAACATGCAACTAAAAAGCTTAATTATTTTCCTGCCACCAAATAGGTTCCATCACACTTCCCATGCGAGGCATAGGGGTGGGAACCAAAGATTTCATTGCAGGATGAGAAACATAAGAAAGTGGAGCAAAAGATGTAGAAGGAGAAGGCTCTAGAGCGCAAGCAAGCTTACCCTTCGCTATAGAAGCCTTTATGGAAACAACATAGGGAGAGACTGGATAACTAACTTTTGGCCCTAAGCCCCTAGTTTTATATTTAACATAAGCCTTATATAGTAAATCTCCCCTCAGAGGGAGAGGTCCGACTGGGGTAGGCCAAAAGTGATCCAAAAAGAAGCCTCCACATGAAACTAGCAATTTATAGCCACTTTCATGCACCATGTGCATCGTGCCTTCATGGGGGAACTTTAATCATTTATGGACTACAGAGGCGATGTCATTCATAAAGGCTAGTCATGGAATGCCTAGCCTAACTCTAAACAGGTTAGACTCTAGGATCACAACAAATGACACATCAACATCCTTGGGCCCTAACAAGATTGA
This sequence comes from Sequoia sempervirens, assembly GCA_007258455.2. Classification (NCBI taxonomy): domain Eukaryota; kingdom Viridiplantae; phylum Streptophyta; class Pinopsida; order Cupressales; family Cupressaceae; genus Sequoia; species Sequoia sempervirens. Next base: position 63,693 of record VDFB02324950.1, read on the forward strand.
TAAATAAATGGTGCCCATAGGGTCAATAGAGATTCCATCATGGGTATAGAGAGTGGTCTGTGACTCTTAATATCTCTCCTTATGCAAATTGCTTATGAATAGAGTTTCCTCTGTTATTACATTTACATGACTCATCAAATCAACTAAGATGCCAGTTATGAAATTTTTGTTAATCCAGGAAGGAATTTATAATGAGGAAGGCTCCTTATTTAGTGGCTCATCATGTGAGGTGAAAGTCATATTAGGCATTGCACTCACATTCTCAATAGGAGGGATATGTGTGAAGGAGACCATGTTCACGTACTCAAATGGGACTAGTTTAGAAGATGTAGAAGATTGTGTGACTAGATTTGCAAATTGAGAATGAATTGGAACAGTATAAATTTTTAACTCACTGTAATCCTCAAGTGGTTGTAGATTTATTGGAATTCTAGTTCTTCCCATCAAGATGGATGGTCTCATTGTTGATGTGGTATTGAATCTCATGACACAAGTGCACATATCGCTCAGTGTCATGTCTGCACACTCAATGGAATTGATAGAATTGTTACGCATCATACTATTTGGGGTATGGCTCAGAGAGAGGTCATACTTCTAGCAATGTTAGAACTTTATCTTTTTTAAAAAAAATTAGAATAGTATAGGATTCAAATAATTTCATAAAATTTCTATTGCATCCTAGGCCTTTGTCTTTAGATGTAGAGACCACATTTGCAATAGCCTTGTTCTTTCCAAAAACTGACACTACTTAATGGTTATCAATATGGGAGTGCGAGGATGAACCCATGAACTAAGCAATCATCTATCGATATTTTCACTGTAATGTCACACATACGTGTGCAAAAGGAGGATACTTCATTAGGGAAAACTTATCTTCCTATTATTTCTGTAAGTTCCCCATGAAGACCTTTTAAACATTGGAGTTTGATAAAGGATAAGAGATTCTATCAAAACAATGCTTAATAGCAAGCGATGAAGTCAGTTACTTTTTCGCAGTCCCCTTGCATCAGACTAGATCAAAGAAAGTCATCTTCGGTCCTATGTTAGCTTGGAATTGCCTCAGAAATTGATTCACCAACTAATCAAATGAAAAGATGGAATTATCCTATGGATTGCAATACCACTCAAGGGTGGCATCCCTAAGGGATCATAGAAAAATATTTTCCATCAAAGCATCATGGTAGAAGAAGTCAAAGCACATAGCATTATATGCCAAAACATGCATATGATGGTCTCCACGACCACCATACTTTTCAAATTTTGGAATCTACATCCCCTAAGGGATAGGAGTGTTCAAAATAGTGATGGAAAAAGGAAAACAATGAAAGAAAGGTTGAAACATAGGTTGAGAAGAAGAGGCAAAAAAAATTTCCAACTAGTTTTGCATATGTCCCATGTTCTATAATAAAGCATTTAAGATAGGGTTAGAGGATGAAACAAGACCAATGGAACCACCACTAGAGCTACCAAACCCATACCACCAGAGACCCCACCACTGGGACCAATATGGGATCCTAGATTACCACTAGGAGCATTAGGAATGGTGGAACTAAAACCCAAAGGGTACCTTGCTTACTTTAACAGTGGGGGTCAGCTAAGGTCTAGAGGCAATGTTAACAAAATGACCAGTCTTGGTCATACATACTGACACCCTAGGCATCAAGACTTATAAATGTCTCTCAATGGTATTGGAGCCTAGGTGTTAGGTGATGTCTGGGTTAGGGTTGTAGGCCAAGATGTGAGTGTCCACAATGTTTGCAAGGCATCGAAGAAATTCTAGACCTCTTTGGTCCTTTTCCAACATAGCTCTCAATCTTTTAATAACCATAGTGACTTTAGGAAGAGTTTTTTCTCTCTCTAAATAATTATCAAACTCCCCGAGTCTTCTATCCAGGGGAAGAATTTTCTCTATGAGCACCTAAGCAAGAACATCATCTTCCTCCATGGACGAATGTAAGGAAAAGCAAGAGGAGTAGGAACATGTTTAGTGGCTTCTCTAAAGGGCCTTGAAAATCCAATAGATGTATCCCTGAAATTACTTCCTCAAAGGTAGGACCAGTGACCTTCTTAGATTTCATCCCTATATGTTGCAAAATCCTTCTAACCACGTGCTTGAAGGTTGTATATTGAGTTGTAAATCTCATAAATCTTCACAACACACAAATATGTTGCACACCCAAGGCACAAGAGAAATATTTTTTACATGAATAAATGAAAACAAGGAATTTATGTCGAGTTCAACAAAATTTAAAGAAGGGTGATTAACTACCACTAGGACTCTCAGGTCATGGAAGAGACTAAGGGAGTGAACTTCCCTAAACTACTTCAGACTACCTAATAAATTAAAAATGAAGGTACAAGTTGAAATGGAAGGGCAAACAAGACTCTATTTCCCTTTTGCTTATAATAGGTTTTTTTCGAAATCGGGTGAGTAGGTTGCACGAGTCTTAGACTATGAAGTAAAAATATCTCTATTAGTGGATGCCATCATGGGATTCAAACTTTAGTGTGTTGCATTGGAGTCTAAGAGACGTGTTGGCATCCTATACATATGGAGGGTCAAGTAATAGTTAGAAAATCATAGTCTACTGATAACTTGAATGTTATAGTTTTGCAATTTGATAGAAAACTAAAGGAATGCAAATTAAAACAAGAAGAATACTATAAAAGGATACTCTAATAGTGAAATGACAAAGAAATAAGATGAATTCAAACTTACTTAAGGTCTAGTAAGGTCCAGTTCGCCATCTAGCTCTAAGAAAATGAACAACACCTACACACAAAGTAACAAGAAAAATGTTGGGGTTGTGTTTGGAACTTGCCTCAGTCAAGTCCTCGTTTCATTATTTCAACCTCCATGGAAAACCATTAGACAATGATATTTTAGAAAAGAAATAAAGAAGTAGATAGAAGAGACACGACGAAGTAGAGAGCAATGACAACTTGGATGATACTCTACAAGAATGATAATGAAAATCATCAAGCAAGAAAATAGACACAATATCACCTTCCCTTCTACAAGTTCTCAAGGTTGATAAAGGAAGAAGGAGAGCAATATCACCATGCCAAGGAGGTAGAGCTTCATGAACCTATAATTACAATGATGTTGGAGCAAGAAGAGGCTATAGAAACTAAGTAGAAAGCCGATAGCAACAAGAGATAGTGAGAATAAAGCAAAAAGAAGCTTGAGAATGAGAGAATTGAGAGAGAGTGAAATAATATGCTTTAGAATGAAATAATTCAGTTGATAGAAGTTGAAAATGGGAAAATGGAGGAAAATAGTCATTTCCCATCGATCAAGATTCAGCAGGGAACGTCAAATTCACAGTTGGTAAGGAATCGCAACGTTTCTACTAGTTTTTAACATAGGAATCTTGCCAGGATGGCAGTGCAACACACACGTATCCCTAACAAAAATTCCCTCACCAACACAAAATGATAAGGACACGTGGGAAAAGCAGGATAAAAGTGGCAGGTATTTACATTATCAGACTTGTAAGGCTAAGATGAGGGTAAATTAATGGGAAATTTTCCTAGGTGCAAATTTACACCATTACAAAGTTATAGTTGTCAATATTTCATTATGATCTATATGCAATGACTAATATATGACACCACTATTTCTCTAATTTACAAATCAAGTTTAGTACAACAACAATTTTCCTTTGTGGAAATGTTATTGGTGATTTGGCAAGTTAGTTGGACCTACAAAAAGAGAAAGTGGAACAAATTGCTTATTTTTTTTAAAGATAATTTAAATCCTATAGTTGGAGAAGAAAATTAAGAATCATGAAAAGAGATATAAAAACCCTTGGAGAAGAAGCAATGTTATTGAAGCTAAAATTTGATTTTACATGCATATCTTAGCTATTGCAAACAATGAGAGGGACCATTGATAAGTCCCATTAGAAGATACCAAAATCAAGGGAAGTTCCACTCCTTACAAAAGTAAGAGAAAAGTTATGGTGAATCGATTCTACCAAGAACATCTTAGTTCTATGTTGAAGCAAAGATTGTGAGTCCACCATTTGAAGGGGATGTAGATAGAGAAAAGAGTAAGCATTAGTTGACATGATTTGGAGATAAATTTAATTATGGATATACTCTTAGTTTGGAAAAAAAATATTTTCTTTAGTACATTGAGAATGTAAATTCTTGCTTTAACTTGGTTTTAAATTCTCTTGTATTATATGGATTTAAGAAAACAATATCCTATTAGTTTATTGCATCAATTCAAGAAAATTATTCAGAATTTTTTCCCCAATATGCCATGGAGATAAAAAAGTGTATGGAGTGATGAATTTTAAATGCAAAGATAGATAAACAATACAATAGTATGAATTCATATAAGGGATATCTAAATGGATAAATATCTATACGATGAGGAGGTGTTGATAAAATATATTTAAGGCCTTTATAGTTATCTTTAGAGGCTTGAATTACTCTCTAATCTAGTATACATAGATGAAGCATCTACAATTGCTCACTAACTTGAAGTATATATTCATCTAGCCTCTCCAAAGATAAGAGGAGCCAATGCCAATATCAAGAAGGTAAATGCTACAAGAACCAAAGAAAGTATTTCAAAGTTTATGAGAATTGTAATGTGAATGGTAATACACATGAAACCTTATCAAAGCTACATCTAAATAAGTGTTATTTTTAGAAAGGTAAAAGGTGAAAGAAAACCATTATTTAATCTATATTGATAAGGGTAAAAAGATTGATTGTAGTTCAAAAGATGATTCTAAATTATCATTAAAAGTGCTAGAGAGAAGGTTAGTATTATTCTTTTGGCACTAGAGGAAAATGAGTGTTCAAATTTGTTAACACAAATATTCAAGTCACCAATGTTTAAGTTGATGCATTTTTTTATTCTTACTCCCAATCCAACCTTATTTTACAAGATTTGGTTGGAATATTTTAAAAGTATTGAAACTTCTCAATCCCCCAATCCTTGTTCTTTAAATTTGATAAAAGGTGGTGTAGATTTTTTTGTTAGTAAATAATGCAGATTGAAGTTTTCTAATTAATAGATTTGTTTTCAATGATGTAGTTTCAAATGTTGTATCTATGAATGTATATGGAATTATGTTTTGAAACATCTACATGTATAACAAGAAAGTAATACACTACCAAAGTGGAAAAAGTATACTACTTATGCAAATGTGGAAAATGTTTCATGTTGAATACTTATAAGGGAAATAAAGAGTCCTAAGATCCTAACTCTTCAAGTAAGGATAAATTTAAGTGCAAGAACTAAGGTAATTCCTTTTGAGTGCAAGAAAAATAATGTGAATATAATTCCTTCAACAAGTTCAAATGATTTTTATCTTCAAAAACATCTAAGAAAATAAATTTAAGTGTTTTCTATATCAAGGTTACAATGTAGTGAAGTGAGGTGACATTCATATCATATGTTAAGAGGAGCATCCATCTTATGTGAAGCTTGATAAGTTTTAGGGACCCATGATCAATTGAATTGATTAGAGAAGTGGAATATAAAATAAAAGACACATGAAGTAGGGTGCAAGAGTGATGCACTACTAATTTATAGAAATATGAATTTTCTATCAACTTTATATAAAATGATTAGTTTTTATATCATAATGTGGTATTACTAACTTATTCTTTCCTTCTTGCCCTCAAAAATTCTAGAATTTATTTCTATCCATAGGATCCAACAAATATGTGGAAGATCTAACTTCTAAAGTTTCTTAATTGGACATTAAGAAGAAAAGACTAATAAAATACAAGATCCAAGAAAGAGAAGGGTTGAACCTAACAAATATTGAATTTACTTAAGCTAAAAGTAAGTGTAGTCCATGCAAAGGGACAATCCACAAAGAAGTGAAAAAATATTTTAGTTTCCCTTTCACAAAGAGCACATATGTTAAGAAACAAAATATATTTCTATTAAATTTCTTGGGTGATAATTTTTATTGACAAATAATCCAAATAAAAAATGATTTCTAGAATAAGATCTTTATTCCAAACTTGAGACCAAGGAAATTCATTCACCTCTAATACATCAAGGAGAAATAAATTTCCTCAACTAACACTATATATTTCCTCCAAAGTAGAAAGCTATATAATATATAATTATATCTCTAGCCTTTGAAACATTAAAATAAGGAGATAAAGTGTTGAACAAATTTAGGGTAAAAAAATCAAATCAATAGGTTTCTAGGTTTTAATTATTATTTTTTATCTTAAAATAGTTAATCACTCTTTAACCCATAATGTACTTTTTTATGGGAATAATAAGGAAGTTCCATGGTACCAAGTATCCCAAAGGATTATTAAGATGAAAAACATTTCTTCTTAGAAGAGAATTTTACTACTTAACTCACATTCCATTGAATTCCCTTTCATAAAAGGTTTCTAAGTTAACCATTTTAATTATGCTACAAATTAGAGCTAAAAGGTAAAGAGATAGAGGATAGAAAATAATAAGCCTTATTATTAATCAAATATTTTTCCTTTAGAATAATAGTCCATTAGTTATATTCCTTCAAGAGCCTCTACAAAACTTTAGCTAGAGGGGCCTTGTTCAAAGGCCCCAATTTTCTAACTTCAAGACCATGTTATTTCTTATGGAGGCAAGCGAGCTTTCCCAAGAAACCCATCCAGTTCTTATTTTTTCTTCAAACCATGTCAATAAAAGTATCTTTTGTATCTATTAAATATTATTATCCAACTTCCTATAGATCCTAAAAATAAAAATGAAATATATAGGAAGACTTTGAAGGGTACTTAAATAAGGAGTTGTAGCTTACTAGCTTGACTAAAAATATATCATTTCTAGTCCACAATTTTCCTTTGAAATCTATCTATGATGGAGCTTCAAAAATCTTCCATCATTTTTCCTTTAAGTAACTTAGGAATCCTAAACTAGATTAAAGGGAGATCCTTAACTTGATAGCCAAAATTTTGAGCTAATCCTCTTTTCCTATCTAGATTATTGAGGAAGAAGAGAGAACTCTTCTACACACTAATCTATTCTCTTGAAACTTTAGTATAGAAATCGAAAGAAAAAAATCTTTGTTTCTTTAGCTTCTCTCATCAATGCACTTTACCTAAGATGTTGAAATGAATAAGACAATTGAGAGGGGGGTGAATCAGTTGTAGCGAATTAAACCTTCAAAACCCTCAACAATAAACAAATCCACAAGCATTCAATATACTCTTTTTATGTTAGATTGATTAAACATGAAATGTAGATAACATAAACTGAAATCACAACACCATACACATAAGAACACCATATTTATGTAGAAAACCCAATGAGGGAAAAACCAAAGTCAGGATTATCTCACAATATAAGTAATAGAAAAATCGGTACAAAGAGGCTCATTGCCAAAATAGGACACACTTTCCAAAAAGGCTCAAAGCCAAGGCTCATTGCCATAGAAAGAATACAAGAAGATAGAAGAAGAATGTTACATAGAAAAACACTTCTCAATGCAACAAAGATTCCACCACAATTTCTCACACACTTTCGTAGTCACACACGAAAGATTTCAGGTACCTTTAGCTCACTGCCTAGGAACCCTAACCTGAAATTCACACTACTTTGCTCAATTTCGCATCACATGCACTTTACTCGTGTCACTCTTTGCATCTATCTTGCTTCTTGCACTTTCCTTGCTTCCTCTTCCATCAACACCATTCATATTTATATTAACCTTTACCTAAAAACTTTCTCCAATGTCAACCACTAGTCATTATACATTCAAATTCAAAATAGGTCGGCACCAAAACATTCCCACAGTGGATAGGAACTAAAGGCGACCTACAAAAATCCTTAATTAGGACCCAAATAGATCCCAAAGCACTTCAAAACACTTCCACAAGCCTCACAAGTAGTGTTAAACACAAGGTCGGCCAACACCCGTGCAAAACAACATAAACATTAAGTACATGCTTCTGTAGATCAAGTTGAAAGTTCCAGAAAATATAATTTACTTGAACTCAATCTAGAACAATCCATGAACTTCTTAAGATTCATCAACTACTTCAACCAAGCTTCACATCAACAAATAGTTTAACTCAAGATAATTGATAACCTTTGTTCACACACTGAAATATGAAACTCACACTGTACTGCATCAAATCAATAAAAAATTGATCACAAAAAGATAAAGACATTATTACCAATCAAATCATGATAACTGATAACCCTTGTTCGCACACTAAAATATGAAACTCACACTGTACTGCATCAAATCAAGTAAAAAATTGATCACAAAAAGATAAAGACATTATTACCAATTTCCCAAATCTACACAACCTGAATCCAAATAGTGAAGAAAGAAAAAGAAAATACATTTCTCCCAAACCCATAAAACATTACTAAACAACGGATTCACACACTGGTGAAAGTATCTCACACTGTACAATGATCCATGAACCCAAATTATGAATATAGAAAGCTCTATCATCCTTGAATAATTTATAAGATCCGCACCTGGGCATAGCATCAACATAAAAAGAATGTGGAGCACAATGTAAAGCACACTATGATAATTTGTACAACACAGTTTACTCTAAAGAGTACTTGGAGAACCATCATCTCAACTCATTCCAACTCATTTTCAGAATTTGCAACAAAAGAATAGTTCCATGTACTCACAACACTTCCTCAAGTCTCAACTATACATGCACAACCTGTTTTTCTTTTTTCACAATTTTCTCAATATCCTCAACATCTTCATCCCACAGTTGACATCAATGGCAACACCAGTCAATAGACTTCCTATTGACATCAATGACAACACCAATCAGTAGACTTCTTGTTGACATCAATGACAACACCATCATTCTTGCAACATAAGATAATTGTGTTGTCCATAAATTATTGATGGGTCATCGGGTTGAATAAGAAAGAATGTTTGCATGATTTAAATTTTCCAAGACTTAGTGTTATTCATACCATAGTACAAATATCTTTCACTAGCAAAAAAAATAACTAGAGAACCATTAGTCATTATTGACACAGTGGGAGATGAGATGCATGAGAAGATTGCACTTTGGTACTTCCAGTTAAAAGACAATTTTCTCAAACACTTTATCTAGGATGATCCAAGAGACCTTTTCATAAGACTTAGTCATGCCCAGCTTGATAATCATGCCCACCTTTTTAATTTTATCTATTTGAGTGAACAACTTCATGAACCATGATGATAGTGTCATCTACTTCAGAAAAACTTGTATTTTTTATCTAAGATGATTAAAGGAAAAATTGGTTGCATTCTCAAAGTAAGCATTTTGGTGAATATTTTATATAAAGTCTTACATAAACTTATTGACCCAAAGTCCTTGAAATCCATAGCTCCTTGCTTCTTTGGAAATAGAAGAAATATTGATTTTTCTTAACATTTTACTTGAAGCAAATATTTTTAAAGTTGCTACAATTATTTCTCCATAAATGATCTCCAAAAAATACTATAAAAATGTTAGAGGAAAACTATATAGCCCTATACTTTTGCTAGGTATATAAAAAAATAACACAACAAATTTAACTTCTTCATAAAAACCTCTAATCAAATCTTCACTTTTTTTGAGAGAGGACATCACATAAAATGCCCTCATGTAATTCCAATTCACTATCATTCTTACAATAGTTCTAGGAGAGAAGCCACTCAATTGGAACTAAGAATCTATCAAGTCTTGAATAATATTATTCCCCAATCGTCATTCATCCAAATAAAGCTAGAGCCTTGTAGCTTGACATCTAGTAAGCCACAATCCAAGACAGATCTTGTCAAGTCTTCTTGTACTATTAGTGAAATGTTGATTGTCATTATTTTTTGAAAGGATAAAGAGGTGTGTTAAAGTACTCAACATTCATCCATTTAAAATCCTTACAATTTTTTCTATAACCAATCAAATCCTCCCAAAAGGTCTTTCTACTCAAGCAAGATTTCAATCTTGTACATATATATTCAACTAATGAAATTTTCTATCTCATCTTCATATGATCAATTTGGACAAAATATAATCTAACCAATAGACTAAAAAGGATGAATTCAATATGGGGAATAAATCTTTTAACTCAATTGGATAAAGTATGAAAACCTTATATGCATAGTTATGGTTATTTTCGTTGTTATGGAAAGGAATGGATCACAAGAGAGAATCTATATTTGTGAAAAAGAATACTTTGCACATATGCCTCACATTGTTAATATAAATTTAAAAGAATATTCTTTTGAATTGTTTAGTTGGAGGGTTTTATGTTAAATTTAGATTTTTTTTACAATTTAATAGGGAAATATGAGTCTAAGTTAGCACCTCTATCGATGAAAGCTAAGGATAGAGGTGTATCCATTCTACCAAAGTTACCCAAGAAATAATTTAGATCTCATCCCTTAAGGTATTAGAGGTCTTGCACTCACAAAGACTTGATCCCTACAGACCCATTCATAACTATTAAAATTTACCAACAAACCAAAAGAGTCATTTGACTTTTTTGACCATTTTATGTAAGCTCTATTTACAAGTACACTAGAATAGTAGATGGAATGCTTTGTGTGTTATTTTAAGTATGAACAAATAAAAAAAATCCTTGTATAAGAAACAAAAATTTTTAGTTTATTCAATTTTATATAAAAGCTTTGAACAGAGAACAAGAATTATCCTCTACTAAATTTGTCTATCAAATAGATGAAATTTTACATTTAAAATTAATACAAAAGAACCTTTAAGTAATTTTTTCTACATGTATGAATTCAACGCATCATACCAATGAACTAAGAACTATTTATATAAAATATAAAGAGGATGCAGGAGCATCCATGGTCAAAGGTCTATCCTCATCAACCAAAAAGAAATTAGTTAATTTTTAATTTCCTAAGGTTTGGTTTAATTATGCAATAGGAAAATAAATTGCAATGTTGAGGTCAAAATACTTTATTAAATAATTGATCTTTATTTAAATGTTGCATTTTCGGAGTGAGAGAAAGTGTAGGAGGTAATTTTGGAGATTATGAATGAACAATCAAGTGTTCATCTTGCAGATTTTAAAATCTGATTTGTTGCATTTTCAATGCATTTTACTTTGTTGAGAATAGTTGTATGAAAATGGGGTATGTGTGTTTATCCTCCTGCTTCAGTGGTATCAAAGCAGAAGTTCCTGAGTCTATAATAGAGCGTCGAATGTGAGGCAGTTGCAACAGGACTTGTGAGTGTGGGTTGAAACTAGCAGATCTTGAGAGTGAAGATTTTGTAAACAGATCACCAAATGTGAGGCAGTTTACATGTGAAGAACCTAAGGGTTGTTTTGAAAATTTGTGTTGTTGAGGATTTGAGAAGCCTAGAAAATGGAAAGGAGAAAGGGAATTATCATTAGATGGATGCTAAGGATTCCCAAACTAGAGGTAATAAAAAGGATATTCAAAGAAAGAGAAATATTAAGGTTGCAACAACAAATAAATGAATTGAGGGATGAGATTAAAGGAGGAAACAAGGGGAGAGAAGAGTTGAAGACAAGTTTTATCTTTCTAACGATGTTTTGACTACAGGAAAGAAAGAAGAAGTAACAGAGTGTCATGCATGCGACACTAAGGAAGAAGAAGAGTATGAGCACGAAGAGATTGATGAACATGAAGAGGGATGTCTATTGGAAGACATAGAGGATGAGACTACCATGATTGCAGTAGTAGAAGAGAGTTCTTTAAAGAACGCCTATGAAGTTAAGAAGGATGATTTACTCATTCAAATTGAAAGAGAATGGGATCAAATTATTGCAAGGGAAGAAAAAGTTGCAACAGTGGAAAATACAAAGGAAAATTTCATTTTTGATAAATATTTTTATGAAGATGAATGTGATTATGATGAAGTTGCAGCCAAAGAGTGTCCTTTGAAGGAAATAGAAGAAAGTGAAGGGGATGATTTATTGATGCAAATGGCAGCAATTGAAAGAGAAAGGGATGAGTTAATATCAGGTGAGATGAAGTTTGCAGGTAAAAGTGAGGTAAAATCAGATTTTGGTGTTTACTTTGATGACAATAAGAATGTAGAAATAAAGTATTTTATTGCAGCAGTATATCAATTTGATGAAGTTAAATTGGGGAAGTGTGTAGTGAAGGTAAATGAAAAGTTTTCTGGTAAATCTTTGTTAGAGAATAGTAGACATGAAGATGTTTTGATTTGTGACTATGATTCCTTGTTAGGAGGAATGGAAAATGAGTCTCTTGATAATGGTACTAATGATGTTTTGAGTAAAAGAAATCAGATTGCAGCATGTGTTTTACAGAAGGCATTGAAACAATAAAATTTCATGAAGAAGACATGGTGGAAAGAGTGGGAGAAATTAAACTAGCAATAGAGGGTAGAGGAGTAAAGATGAAAGAGGATAATGTTGTGAAGTTTCAAAAATTGATGAACAAAGAAATAATAGTGGACAAAGAAGAGAGGTGGATCCAAGACAAGCACAGGTTCTATAAATATTTCTGAGTGCAACTCATGAAATATTTCATTTCTACCATGGGTGTCTGATGCAAGAGCATCCATGGTCAAAGGTCTATCCTCATCAACCAAAAAGAAATTATTTAATTTTTAATTTCCTAAGGTTTGGTTTAATTATGCAATAGGAAAATAAATTGCAATGCCAAAATACTTTATTAAATGATTGGTCTTTATTTAAATGTTGCATTTTCGGAGTGAGAGAAAGTGTAGGAGGTAATTTTGGAGATTATGAATGAACAATCAAGTGTTCATCTTGCAGATTTTAAAATCTGATTTGTTGCATTTTCAATGCATTTTATTTTGTTGAGAATAGTTGTATGAAAATGGGGTATGTGTGTTTATCCTCCTGCTTCAAAAGATAATTCTTGATTAAATAAAAAATGATACTAATAAATCACCACTTAAATATTTTTGTAACACTTCAAGCACATTTTATGATCTCTTATAGATATAACTAATTTTTCTCTAGTGCACTTAACCGGTTGAGATCTTGGGTAGATCCCATTGAACACATCTAACATCCCGAACAAGATTGAAAGTAGCAACAACTTTTGCAATATTGTTATTCTTGACATTCTACTGTTTAGAACATATTGATTCAAGGTCTATACAAATCCCATTGAACATGTATCTAACATCTTGGACAAAGACTGAAAGCAACAACTACTTCTATAATATTGTTATTCTTGGCAATCTGTTGTTTAGAACATATTGATTCAAGGTCTATACAAATCCCATTGAACACATCTAACATCTTGGACAAAGACTGAAAACAACAACTTCTGTAATATTGTTATTCTTGACATTCTGTTGTTTAGAACATATTGATTCAAAGTCTATACAGATCCCATTGCACACATCTAACATCTCGAACAAAGACTATAAGCAGCACCAACTTCTGTAATATTGTTATTCTTGACATTCTGCTATTTAGAATGTATTGATTCAAGGTCTATATAGATCCTACTCTTTTGCCATCTAGATCAATTTAGCAGTCTTGTGAGAAGCAAAAGGCATGCAAAATTACCTGTTTGCAAAGAAGATGGCGTTTCTCTTGTTTTGCTTTTTCAACACATGAAGAACTGTAATATTGTTATCATCGTTGAACTCTCTTCTTTTTGATGATAGATTATTAAGTGTGATCTAAAATATCGATACAAAACATACACTGTAAAAAATTGTAAACTATTATATAAGTGAAAAATCATGCTTCACTGTCTCAGATTTTTCTTATCTTCAACACTTCACTGCCATTTTCCTTGTTCAATCTCATAGAATCCATTGTGGAACAACTGTTAATTTAGTTAGCTAAATAGTTCTTTAAATAAACTTTAAGTACACTTAGATTTTAATTATTGTTTGCATACATGCATTTATTATTCTTCCTTGTGAAGATCATCCATCTTCATTAAGATCAGTGTTATGGGTTGGGAAAGTTACACCAAAGCTATAATATTGCTCATCTTCAAAGAGCAATAAATGAGGGTATATATTAATCAACGGCGGCTATGATTCATTGGTAATGAAAACGCGTGAGTAAAGAGGATGATGAATATGTTTTTCAGCCAATAAATGGCCAACCTTTGAATTCCATTATCATTGATTGATGCCCATTACCAAGTACAAGAGGATAAGCTTTAGAGCAGAGATAAGGTTACTGTGATCTTATGTAATGTTGACACCTATTATAATTTTAATATTGGTTTTTTTATTGAAAATTTAAATCTTTGTAGTATTTTATTAATAAACTAAAGACTACTTAACTGGAGAAAATATCCAATTTCACAATCAGTAACTGTTCTTTCAAAATACTCTGCCTACCATGATCAGTTCCATTCCTTGAGAATCCATTTGTTAATTTATTTTACTCAAGCTCAAAGTTCAATCTCATTGGAATTTAGAAAAGGGAGCAGATGAATTAATAGAATGTATTAACCCTGGCCTTAAACCTTGTTCCAACATATACTTAATATATTCAAAGGAGAAAAAAAACACAGTAGTTTCTATTGATTTATTCAGAAATTGAATTTCTATGAAGAAAATCTAGGAGGAAACCACCATTACACTTTGGACACTTGGCATCTTGGCCACATACCATGAAATACATTAAACATCTCTGGCACCCAACAAGCTTCATCACAGACTCAGCCTCTTCTGCAATATTATCATTATTTTTCTTGCTGGTCTTGAGAACTTTTGAGGTAGACAAATTCAGTTCAAGGTCTAGTTTCCCTCCTCCACCTCCTCCTCCATTAAACCTGAATTCTGAGCTTTCTTCAGTTCCTTCAGAATTCAAGTAATACACTGCTCCAGTCTGCAGCACAACAACCATATATACATTAGAAGTCCAAGTACACAAGCCATACACCCAAAAAAAATTCATCATAGTGGTTGCAGGACAATTATACTTATACCCAATACTAATGATTGTAAAACTGGCTTGAGCAACTCACCTTCAAGTCTAAGCATTTCTCCCACCCAAAGCGAAGGCTCTGCTCTTGACCCAATTCCAGGAGATCAAACTCAATCAATTCAGACCTACATGAAGATGAAGAATATGGTGAATTCCCTGTACTCCTTCCCAGCAGTTGAAGAGTTGTTGAAGTGCCCTCATAATCAAGAACTCTAGGCATAGGCTGTAAGGCCTCCTTATCTTCATCCCATCCATTTGACAACTTCTTTCTCTCAACAGCCATATTTCACAAGCCTAAATGAAAAACACTGGTGCCCAGGAAGAATGTCTGTAAGTACATATATAAGAAAGTCATATAACTTTTAAATTCTACAAAACATAAAAGAAAGAGCCAAAAGATATGGACAAGATTATCTTGGCAATTATTACATCGTGGTACCTATTAAGAGAGGCTATAGGAGACTATTCATGAGGTCAAACTTCAGCTCTAATAAATTTCATAGTTTCTCAAAGTTTTTTTGTCCTCATTTTATGCAGATTCCGGGTGGCATTTGCTTTTGACTTTTGTTATTAAAATGACAGCATTTAATACCACCATTGGAACAAGGAATGTGGTCTTCAATTTGAAATATATAACTATTTTCATGCATTAATGGAAGTAGTCTGATGATGGACGTTATGATGACATCTCAACTACCCATTTGAATTTTCTTCTTCAAAACTGCTCTCCTTGTAGTATATTTTTTACTGGACAGACAAAACAATATTTTTTCCTCAATGACACCTACTGCAACCTCAATATAATACACATCATCGAGATATAGACTTCCCCAGATTCGCTGCACTTTCTTGCACCGTCCAAATTGAAAATCCTTATCTAATCCTTAGGACTCACACATCATTTAATAGGACTTCACATCGCCATGGAGGCTATAAGCCCAAAGTCATAGAGGCACCCAATTGTTTTAGAGGCTATAAATCAATAACAGTGATTCTCAAGGCATTATTGTTTTTATACCCTTGTGCATACATGGAGACTAATGTGAATAGCCATTCAGATTTCAAAATATTATTTTGTCATGCATTCATGGATCTAT
>VDFB02324950.1:79773-176599 GCA_007258455.2 Sequoia sempervirens
TTATTTACTAGTGATGAACTAACAACAATTAAAATAGATGAAAAAATATGACATATATGACATACCTTAACATCCATGAGATTGCTATGTTTGATAAACCATTCATAATCTTCAAGTTCAACAACAACAATACAACAGAGAGAAGAGTTGTTTGGGAGCTTTCATAAAGGGGCTCGTATGCCTTCTCAAGTATAGGTAAATCATGAACATCATCAAAGTCATCTCGATCATCATGATATGTTGTGCCACTAAATGTGTCATGGATAAATCTATTTACACCATCATCTTCAACTATGTTTTCTGGCATATGATCATCTTCTTCCATGGGATCATTAACTTCATCTTAAATTATGCCGCGGCTCATGTTCCTCCGCTTGCAAAACCACATTCTCCAGGCCATGATAATCCATATCATGTGTCCTAGGGTGCCCCACCTTTATAATAATGATAGACACAAATAAGCCATGATCATGATCAAGTGATTATATATATATATATATATATAATGTTAAAATAATATAAACATTTACAAATTCAATCAATATAAACACATATAATGAACAACTTACCAATGGACGATAATCATGCCCCCCTTCAACGTGACCATGCTGCCTACAATGTTTCTCAGCTGTTGTGATTAAAAGTCGTCTCGTCTTTAAGCCCTTGCAATTATTGCAAAGACAATAACATTTCCCATCACCCTTTCTTTTCAATCTAGCCCACAATCTATCAAGTGTCTCTTCATTTTGTTCTGGACTAATAGTATCTGACATGATTTTTCTTTGCCAAGCTTGACTATTTCGATCTTCAAAAAATATCAAACTCACACTCCAATAATTTTTATTCATAGACAGGTAACATAGTCTAATAATTCTGATATTTTACACCAAAAATTTTTGGCATGCAACCACCCCTGCAAAAGAGAAGATAGTCTGAAGTTAATGACCCCAAAAAACACTTTAAAATGCTAATTCCAAAACTTATTAAATTCTAATTTTACTATGATTTCCAACCGTTAAGACTCCTAAAATTAGAATATTGAACTTGATCACAAAATTCCTACAACAATGGAGGTAGTGAGCTAGTAAGAGCAAGTGACCCATTCCTAAGGAGCAACGAGTCGGAATCATCATTGCTAATGTCAATGCGGATTTATCCTTTTAGTTAAAGATGCAATGTGTCACTTCCTATGACGAGCTTATCCCTAGGGCCCTCAACATTGAGAGAGCCCTAATCATAGAAAGGAAGCACACACTAGTAGAATTTGGAAAATAAATGACTAGGTGACTAAAACTTTTAGTCACAACAACTAAATGACTAATTCTGCTCATTTTTATAGCTGTTCTATAAATGAGTAAATAAATGACTAATTTGGTCATTGACTAAAAATTATTTAGTCACACAAATAAAATGACTAAATAGTTAGTCATTTATTTAGTCACAATCCATTTGAATAAATCATTTAAGGAATCAAGAATATAGCCAGCCAAAATACTCTAAAAATTTAATAAACATACCCTAAAACTTTTGTCAAAATCTTATTTTTAGGTGTAGCCCACCAGAATGGAGTTTTCATTTTAATAAACATACTCACAAAACCTTAGTCAAAACATTATTTTCAAGCATAGATGCGCCCAAAATGGAGAAGTTTTTACATAAGAATGTGAGAGAATGGTGAGAGGAGATGTGCGGAAAGGAGGCATAGGATTCATTGTTTCTTATCTCATTCCTACTCTGCTCAACAAATCTTACATTGTTGCTGCTACTATTTGTAATCTAGGTATTTACTTGACATATATTTGCATAATCTCAAATTCCTTCAGAGGCTTTTGAAGCATCAATGTATCCTATATAGGGTTTAGAATGATTTCTTTTAATTAAAAAAATAAATAAATGATGTATTTCCCTGTAATTAGATAATGTGGAGATCTCCTAAATCTGCCCCAGCACACTATCCTCTTTGGCACTATATTCATTACCCCAGCTACTAGGGTTTTGCATGTGGCATCTTTAATATCTTCATGACCGTGGCTTTTAAATAGATCTTAGTCTTTGCTTTAATCCTTTTCATAATAACCCTTGAGTTCCATAATCCACCTTCAATCTCTTCTAAGAACGTTGTCTTAAGCTAGACTGCATAGTATGTATATAAAGCAAGTCCTTCATACCGCCTATTGTTCCAAACCACCACTCACTACCTTGCTTAAAATGCCCATAAGCAACAATAGCATGTTTTAAAAATCATGGTTGTCGCTGATTGACCATTAGGTCAACACTTTCATCATGAAGATAATGAGATTTTTCTTCAAACTCAAGGCATTATGTAAGGATAAATACTGTGAATTGTTTGTTGTGTACAATTTGATTTTCTTGCACATTTACTACTTTGCTAACTTCCTTTAAGACTGGGTATTGCACCCTCAGCTGCAATCTCAAACAGCTCACTCACTATCACTTGAAGATTCCTTTCATGAGCATCCTTCTATAAAATCAAACTATGCCCTATAGACTGCCTACTTACTACAAGGGACTCATTGTTTCATGGTATTGTAGTTCTTAAGATCCTTCAACCTTATTGACACTACTTCACATTCCACAAGGTATTATTCACTATTCTCCCATCTTTGATGAGTCTCAAAACACTGCTCAAACATGCAATCCACTACCTCCATTATACATTAATGGCTAAGAAGAAACATTGAACCTATGATTACCACTGTTACTTCATTTGGATAGTCATTCCCTAATTGCATTTGCCTCATCTAACACTACCAAAAGCATTTGAAAAACCCTTAAGGTCAGCAAGGGGGTAAGGAAACTCACTTGTTAAAATCTCCACTTTACTATGCAAGGTTTGAGCTTTATTATCTTGTCACCGCTCAGCCTCTTTTTGACTGTCACATCTCAAGTGACTATCATTCTTCTTACCGTAGATTGCATTTACAAATGTCACTAAGCTACATAGTGTGCTTGTTATTGGCTACAATCTTTAGATTGCAAGATTTTGTTATTACCTACAATGTCTCAATCTTTTTTGGTATTGCAACCTCACTAATCCACTATAGTTATTGTTTATGTTTCTACGAGGCCTAGGGTTTGTATCCCTAATCATGCTCTTACCAATGCATTTGTTGGTATTAAAAAACAACCTTAAATCTTGGGTCAGAAAATTAGTTGTCTTGACAAAGTTGTGGTATGATCTTGGATTGTATCCTAGAGTGTGTGGGAAGCTTGTGTTTGATCATTAAGGTATGTAAACCTGATCAGGGAAATGTATCCTATATATCATGGGTCTTGCTTTAATACTTTCCATATTGGTTATTAGCAGATCACATTATTATAGTTTGTGGTAACCCAAGATTGCATTCAAGTATGTAACAAACTTGGTTTGTAGTTTAAGCTATACACTTTTAAGTAACATTCATAAGGTTTAGAAAATCTTGATCACTCTCTAGAATAGCCCATTAAACATGGGTTGTGCTTGAATGCACTACATAATTGATATAACACAACCACTCTTCATATCAACCAGAGTTATAGGCTCTTTATTGCAGCAAGAGGTAATCACTCTTCGATCATGCTATAATTACATCCTAACCTGTTAAACTTGAGACAACCTGAATGCACCCAATGATGATTGACACCTACATTATACAACCTGAATTAACTACATTATATGAGTGCCTCCATTTCTATCACAACATAGCCACATTAAACTTGGGTCACACATGAATGCATCATGTATTTGTTATAGCACAACTGTGCCACATGAACAATAGAGTTATGGATCACATAATTACAGTCACAAGAATTGTTTCCTTGGTTGTGATCTTATGGTGATTCCACACAACAAAATCTAGACATGAAATTCTCAAAACCCTAAACCTCTAAAAATGAAATCTGATGAGATGTTGCTTTAAAATATGATTTTCAAACTTGGAACTACAAATCTAACTTCACAACCTAATTATGCAAAGACAATGACTACCCTCAACCCGATATCTTGAATTTTTTATTTTTCCCAAGAAACCGTCCCTTAGTTCTCCACAAACCGTCTCAAGTAGAGCAAAACACTGTCGCAATAAATTAGGTGAATGCACTTTTCTTTATGTCGGCCACAATTTGATTTTTTTCTATTTTTCATGTTTGTCAAAAATTTTGACGAAAATGATAGCCGACATTTCGATGAAACCCAGGTTCATCGAAATTTCGATGAACGTCGGGGATAAACTTTCAAAAAATTGAAAATTACACATCAAATTTTACAAGCACTTGATGATACATCAAATTATACATATTTCACAAACATTTTCGGGATTTTGTAGTCAAATGAGTTAGTGTCCCTTTTATGTGTTTGAATGAGGTTGGCTACATTTTCTCCTTGTGTTGTGCCATATTGTTAATCACGAAGAATCAATAAGAATGTATTTGATCAACATTCCTTAAGATTATTATAGAAGCCCTTATTTTCACTTTATGGGCTTTGACATGTGCTTTGGGTTTTGGTTAAAAAAATTTGAAACCTTTCAAATCATTACATGTAGCTTATGTCATGATTGGATATATTTCATCATTTTTTATAACTTAGAGTTGATTAAAAACTATTTTGGGAGGTTCTTCAATGTTCAAGGGCAACCATATAATTTTCCTTATGCATTATATGGAAAAATTTAATGCCTTGGTAGATACTCCAAGCAATGCCTTTGTGCATGAATCTTTACTACCTTCTACTAGATCTATGTGATGAACATATCCTTGAACTTATTGGAAACACTCTTGGTCATTATATATCTTCTCTAGAAAATTGCATAACAAGAAGTTTTATGTACCTATTCTAAGATTTGTGTACTTAGGTCCCTCTTAGAAAGCCTTGATTAGAAAAATGATCAATTGACTTCAATGGAGAAGCGGGACACAACTTAGAAGAAATATGAAGTAGGGTGCATGCATTAATAGGTGGAAAATTGAAGAAAAATGAAGGTTATAATAGCATTGTGTAAAACTAGTAATTTAGACTAGTGTTAGTTTCATAATTGTTAGTGTAGCTTCATACATAAGTACACTATTTTTTCACTTCATAGATTTGGTGGTTTTGATGTGCATATTCTAAAACAACCATTAATCCCCTAAAATGTTTCAAATTTGTCTTCTAGATAGTTTCTTGTGACTTTTGGAATCCTTGGTGAGACTATACAAGCTTATTGTACATTGTGTAAACATCCATAGAGGCATAGGGGAAGGATTTGAGTTGAATTCTATTATATTCTAGTAGGGTTCATAGGTTCAATTGAATATCACAAGGAAAGTATAGGACTAAAAGTGTGTAATAGAGAGCTATTGTAGTTGTTTTAGATACTAAAATAAGTTGGTTTCAATTTGGTTGTGTGCTAAAGAGGAGTAAGATTGTATGTACCTTTAAGCATATATAGTGTTGCAAGTATTTTGCATCATGAGTTTTGGGCTTTTCCCTCAAAATTCATGTTACTTAGTGTAAATCCTTGGTGTCTTACTATTAGTGGTATTTTGTTGCCCTCAATTTCCTTTTAATGTCATTGTTATTTACTTACTATAAGTTTGTAAAGAAGGGAGATTCACTAGCCCTGAGACTCTCTGATCATGGAAGAGCCTAAGGAAGTGAACTTACCTAAACTACCTCAAACTACCTAATAAGTTGAAAAGGAAGGGACATGTTGAAAAGGAAGGGTAAACAAGACTATGTTTCCCTTCTGCTTATAACAGGTGTTTTCTTGAACTAGGTGAGTAGACTGCATAGGTCTTAGACTGTGAACTAGACAACTCTCTGTCAAGGGACGACAATGCAAGAGTCAGACTTCAACACACCACACTGGAGTCTCAGAGATGCACTAGTGTCTTGTATGGACAAAGGGTCAAGTAACAACTAGAAACTCATAGAGTCTACTAACAACCTGAATGTTATAGTTTTGCAATTTGAACTAGAAAAGTAAAGGAATGCAAAGTACAACAAGAAGAATACTATAAAGGCTACTCTAATAGATAAATGACAAAGAAAGAAGATGAAGGCCAACTTACTCAAGGTCTATTTTACCAGCTAGCTCCAAGAAAATGAACAACACCTACACACACATTTACAAGAAAAATTTTGGGGGTTGTGTTTGGAACTTTCCTTAGTCAAGTCCTTGTTTCGGTGTTCCCACCTCCACGAATAGTCAATAGACAATGATATTATAGAAAGTGATAAAGAAGTAGATAGAAGAGACACAATGAAGTAGAGAGAAATGAAAACTTGGACATGCTAGTCTACAAGAAAGATAATGCAAATAAGAAAGCAAGAAAATAAAAACAATATCATCTTCCCTTCTACAAGTTCTCAAGGACGATAGAGGAAGGAGAGAAATATCACCACGCCAAGGAGGTAGAGCTTAGTTGTGAACCTGCAATGACAACAACGTTAGAGAAAGAAGAGGTTGTAAAAACCAAGTAGAAAGCTAATAGCAACAAGAGATAGTGAGAATGAAGCAAGAAGAAGCTTGAGAATGATAGAATTGAGGGAGTGAAATAATTCACTTCAAAATGAAAGAATTGAGTTGATAAAAGCTCCAAATGGGAAAATGGAGGTAAATAGTTGTTTCCCATCAGCCAAGATTTGGCAGGGACATTTACATTCACAGGTGGTAAGGAATCATAATGTTTCTACTATTTTCTGATGCATGAATCTTGTTTGGATGGTAGTGTGATGCATGGATGCCCATGTGACACACACACATCCCTAACAAAAATTTCTTCACCAACACAAAATAATAAGGAAACATAGGAAAAGTGGGATAAAAGTGATGGGTATTTACATTATCAGACTTGCAGGGCTAAGATACAAGTAAATTAATGGGAAATTTGCTTAGGTGCAAATTTACGCTATTACATTTTCCCCCCACTTTAGTGAGCATATATGTGTTAGTGCATATGTGAGCTAAAGTAGAAAGAGGTTAAAGAAAATATACCAAAATCATCGAGGAAGCAGATATTTGCTCTACGTACCTTGATGTGAAAGAGTGAGCTCCACTAAGATGTGAATATGACACGGGTCTTTGATCTTGCAAAGCTAGTTGCAATCTCACCATAAACATGTTAGGTTGCAAAAAAATATGTTTGGAGAAAAAGCTAATCATAAGGCACACATCCATAAGACACAAGAAGACACACGCCAACATAATAAGACACAACCTTATTAGAGAAGACCCAAGACACACACTTATCAAATGGATAAGCCCACGGTTGTTGCAAATTACGTTGTAGGACAATAAAAAAAAATGGGTCTAGTCAAGCTGCCCCCAAGCTAGACTCCAATATATAAGATGTCTGACACCAAGACAAGTGACATCAAATATCAGATAGAAGAGACAAATTGCAAGACTCCAAAGAGTTCTTTTGAAAAGAAGGCTTTCAAAAAGGGGTTCTTTTAGTAGGGAACCCTTCTAGACACCAAGGGGTCTTTTTGAAGGAACATGCCATTTGAAAGACACAATTTTTTTCAAGTGATTATGTCATCAAGGAATACTTTTGAAAGATCCTTCATCAAGGAATCCAGTGGAAAGAATGCTCCTTTTTCAAATGAAAGTTTTTAGACTCTTTCATTTTAGAAAATGTGTTCCTTTTTTAGAAGGAAAATTTTTAGACTCTTTCACTACATGATCCTTTTTGAAAGAAAAATTCATCAAAGAGTCCTTTTTGAGAGAATGCAACATTTTGGAAACTGAGAGATTTTTCAATAAGGGAAATTCTTTTGTCAAGGAAATCATTGTAAAGAAAATTTGACACTAAGGAATCCTTTTGAAAGAATTCACCTTATTGAAAATTAGATAATCATGGTAGCCCCCCCTTAGGATGGTGTGTGCTATGCAGAGGAGTGCATGATATCCTAAGGAAAGAAAGGAGAGGAAGAGATGTTTTGGAACACAACACATGATGAGATGTATTTGTGGCATGTTGTCACACATGCAAGGGACAACACATGAAAACCACAACATCACGAAGCAAACAAGCAAAGATGAAGACATCAAGAGACAGGAGGATCTAAAAATTCTTGGTTAGAACTATCCATAGATACAAATAGATAGATATAATATGGTATATGTATGAACAGTCATCAATCCCCAAAGTTCTCAAAATATGAAGAAGAGCACATGAAGACAAAGTGAAAAATAAAAAATTGGTTCAACATGGAAGAAGGCCTAAATGCCCCCAACACTTTGCATCATCCTCAATATCGAAAAGCAATATTATGACACACAGAAGAATGATGATACAGATAGAAGAAGTTCATGACAGATTTTTGAGCCTATATCCAAGTAGCTACAAGGGTAGAAAAGGTCCTCCAAGCAAGGTCACAAACATAAAAAGACAAGCACGGGGGAACACAAATACACAAACAAATCTAATCTACAAATGTAGAAAAGGTACCACCCTAGTCCTCATCTATTGGTAGGTCAACCTACTCCCAATCTAGATCATTATAAGGGGAAGGATGATTATCCTATAAGGGCAGGATAGCAAGGGAAGTACCCTCCAACTCACTTGCAAAAAGAGCTAAGGAAGAAGGCCCCTCGAGGTCTTCTTCACCGAGATCTTGTGAAGTAAAGGTCGTCGATTTCACAAAAATTAAGGATAGAGTCGACATATCACCCACTAAGTTGAACATGCACTTCTTAGGAGTGCCTTGTGTCAACTTAGTAGGAGAAAGACAAGGCACGCGACTACCGGCCTCAACAAAAGGGGCAATGACAAACTCAGGGGAAGCAGGGGCTACCTCCATCATAATAATGACACAAGACAATAAAAAGCCAACCTTTGAAGGAGGTGATCCTATCTTATAACCATCATGCACAGTGAGGTCATCCTCCAACTTATGCTTCAACGGACGATGTAGGATCCCAACCAAGGAAGTAGAAGTGGACGAGAAACTAGAGGAAACCATAGCAAACAACACCTTTGTATGAGGCATGTCAATGGATTGTGAGAAAGGATGGATGTCTAAGAGGGACATCAAAAGAGGAAGCTCCACAGAGGCAGTGATGAAGACTTGCACCCTTTTGGGGTGAGTGTCATTAGGACCTGCCAAAGGAGTCAAAAGTAAGATAGAAGTGATGTGAACTGAAATAGGAACACAAAAAGAAAGAAGAGAAAAAGAAGGAGATGAAGAAATAGATGCAACTGACTCCCCCTCTGTCTTTTGCAAGGCAATATGCTCCGCAGCTAGAGCCTTTTTCCCATGCTTGTGCTCATGTACAAGCCAATTACATCAGCTACAAGCACTGGAGGATGCAACCTAAGAAGAGGCTGATGGTTACTGCTCAACTACATGAGCATCCTTCACAATTGTTTCTAGTGGAAGGGTGGTCTCTTGAGTAGGAGCAAGAGGAGGCATAGGAGGATAAATGACAATAGGTGGAGAAGTAAACAAAAGGGCCTTGGTGGTATGCCTCTTCCTATTTGTTTCCCTAGGGATAGGTGGAAGAATATTAGAAGGTCATGGAGGCCAAGAAGAAAGAACAATCCCATGGGAAGGCTTCCCCTTTCCATAGATAGCAGGTTGGGGAACCATGGGAAGAACATGCAATTGAAAAGCTTGATGCTTTTACTTCCACCAAATAGGTGCCATCACACTTCCCATGCGAGGCATAGGGGTGGGAACCAAAGATGTCATTGTGGGATGAGAAGCATCAGCAAGTGGAGTAGAAGATACAGAAGGAGAAGGCTCTAGAACGCAAGCAAGCTTACCCTTCACTATAGAAGCCTTTATGGAAACAACATAGGGAGAGACTAGATAACTAACTTTTGGCCCTGAGCCCCTAGTTTTATATTTAACATAAGCCTTATATAATAAATCTCCCCTTAGAGGGAGAGGTCCAACTAGGGCAGGCCAAAAGTGATCCAAAAAGAAGCCCCCACATGACACTAGCAATTTATAGCAAGTGTCATGCGCCATGTGCATAGTGCCTTCATGGTGGAACTTTAATCATTTATGGACTATAGAGGTGACGTCAATCACAGAGGCTAGCCATGGAATGCCTAGCCTAACTCTAAATAGATCAGACTTTGGGATCACAACAAATGACACATCAACATCCTTGGGCCCTACCAAGACTGATAAATAAATGGTGCCCATAGGGACAATAGAGATTCCATCATGGGTACAAAGAGTGGTTTGTGACTCTTCATATCTCTCCTTATGTAAATTGCTTATGAATAGAGTTTCCTTTGTTATCACATTTACATGACTCATCAAATCAACTAAGATGACAATTACAAAATTTTTGTTAATCTAGGAAGGAATGTATAATGAGGAAGGCTCCTTATTTAGTGGCTCATCATGTGAGGTGAAAGTCATATTAGACATTGAACTCACATTCTCAATAGGAGGGATACATGTGAAGGAGACCATGTTCATGTACTCAAATGGGACTAGTTTAGAATATGTAGAAGATTGTGTGACTAGATTTGCAAAGTGAGAATGAATTCGAACAATATAAATTTTTAACTCACTGTTAGCCTTGGTTGTAGATTTAGTAGAATTATATTTCTTCCCATCGAGATGGATAGTCTCATCGTTGATGTGGTATTGAATCTCATGACATAGGTGCACACATCGCTCAGTGTCATTCCATGCACTCAATCAAATTGATAGAATTGTTGTGCATCATACTATTCGGGGTATGGCTCAGAGAGAGGTCAAACTTCTAGCAATGTTAGAACTTCATCTTTTAACAACTTTTTTAGAATAGTATAGGATTCAGATAATTTCATAAAATGTCTAGTGTATCATAGGCATTTGTCTTTAGATGTAGAGACCACATTTGCAATAGCCTTGTTCTTGCCAAAAATTGACACTACTTAATGGTTATTGAGATGGGAGTGCGAGGATGAACCCCTAAACTAAGCAATCATCTATTGATATTCGCATTGTAACGTCACACATATGTGTGCAAAAGAAGGATACTTCATTAGGGAAAACTTATCTTACTATTGTTTATGTAAGTTCCCCATGAAGAACTTTTAAACATTGGAGTTTGATAAAGGATAAGAGATCTATCAAAACAATGCTTAATAGCAAGCGATGAAGTTAGTTACCTTTTCACAGTCCCCTTGCATCAGACGAGATCAAAGAAAGCCATCTTTTGTCCTATGTTAGCCTGGAAATACCTCAAGAATTGATTCACCAACTAATCAAATGAAAAGATGGAATTATTCGATAGATTGCAATACCACTCAAGGGTGGCATCCTTAAGGGATCATAGAAAAATCTTTTCCATCAAAGCATCATGGTGGAAGAATTCAATGCACATAGCATTATATGCCAAAACATGCATATGATGGTCTCCATGACCACCATACTTTTCAAATTTTGGAATCTCCATCCCCTAAGGGATAGGATTGTTCAAAATAGTGATGGAAAAAGGAAAATGATGAAAGAAAGGTTGAAACATAGGTTGAGAAGAAGAGGCAAAAAGGTTTTCCAACTAGTTTTTCATATGTCCCATGTTCTATAATAAAGCATTTAAGATAGGGTCAGAGGATGAAACAAGACCAATGGAACCAACACTACAGCCAACCCATACCACTAGAGACCCCACCATAGGTTGAAACATAGGTTGAGAAGAAGAGGCAAAAAGGTTTTCCAACTAGTTTTTCATATGTCCCATGTTCTATAATAAAGCATTTAAGATAGGGTCAGAGGATGAAACAAGACCAATGAAACCACCACTAGAGCTACCAACCCCATACCACTAGAGACCCCACCATTGGGACCAATATGGGCTCCTGGATTACCACTAGGAGCATTAGGAATGGTGGAACTAAAACCCAAAGGGTACCTTGCTTACTTTAACAGTGGGGGTCAGCTAAGGTCTAGAGGCAATGTTAACAAAAGGGCTAATCTCGGTCATACATACTGACACCCTAGGCATCAAGACTTCTAGATACATCTCTCAGCAGTATTGGAGCCAAGGTGTTAGGTGATGTCTGGGTTAGGATTGTAGGCTAGGATGTGAGTTTCCACAATGTTTGCAAGGCACTGAAGAAATTCTAGACCTCTTTGGTCCTTTTCCAACATAGCTCTCAATTTGTTAACAACCATAGCAACTTTAGGAAGAGTTTTTTCTCTCTCTAAATACTTATCAAACTCCCTAAGTCTTCTGTCTAGGGGAATAATTTGCTTTGCGGGGACCTAAGCAAGAACATCATCTTCCTCCATGGACAAATGTAAGGGGAAGCAAGAGGAGTAGGAACATGTTTAGCGACTTCTCCAAAGGGTCTTGAAAATCCAATAGATGTATCCCTAAAATTACTTCCTCAAAGGTAGGACGAGTGACCTTCTTAGATTCCATCCCTATATGTTGCAAACTCCTTCTAACCATGTGCTTGAAGGTTATATATTGAGTTATAAATCTCATAAATCTTCACAACACACAAATATGTAGCACACCCAAGACACAAGAGAAATATTTTTTACATGAATAAATGAAAATAAGGACTTCATGTCGAGTTCACCAAAATTTAAAGAAGGGGGATTAACTACCACTAGGACTCTCAGGTCATGGAAGAGCTTAAGGGGGTGAACTGCCCTAAACTACTTCAAACTACCTAATAAATTAAAAAGGAAGGTACAAGCTAAAAAGGAAGGGCAAACAAGACTCTATTTCCCTTTTGCTTATAATAGGTGTTTTTCGAAATCAGGTGAGTAGACTGCACGGGTTTCAGACTATGAAGCAAATAGCTCTCTATTAGGGGATGCCACCATGGGATTCAAACTTTAGTGTGTTGCATTGGAGTCTCAAAGATGTGTTGGCATCCTATACATATAGAGGGTCAAGTAATAGTTAGAAAATCATAGTCTACTGATAACTTGAATGTTATAGTTTTGCAATTTGACAAAAACTAAAGGAATGCAAATTGAAAACAAGAAGAATACTATAAAAGGCTACTCTAATAGTGAAATGACAAAGAAAGAATATGAATTCCAACTTACTTAAGGTCCAGTAAGGTCCAGTTTACCATCTAGCTCTAAGAAAATGAACAACATCTACACACATAATAACAAGAAAAATGTTGGGGTTGTGTTTGGAACTTGCCTCAGTCAAGTCCTCGTTTCGGTGTTGCCACCTCCATGGAAAACCAATAGACAATGATATTGTAGAAAAGAAATAAAGAAGTAGATAGAAGAGACATGATGAAGTGGAGAGCAATGACATTATCTACAAAACTCATTTCTTAGGTTGTTCATTAAAATAATCAAGAAAGAAAATAGACACAATATCACCTTCCCTTCTACAAGCGCTCAAGGCCGATAAAGGAAGAAGGAGAGCAATATCACATTCCAAGGAGGTAGAGCTTCATGAACCTGTAATGAAAACGATGTTGGAGCAAGAAGAGGCTATAGAAACCAAGTAGAAAGCCGGTAGCAACAAGAGATGGTGAGAATAAAGAAAAAAGAAGCTTGAGAATGAGAGAATTGAGAGAGAGTGAAATAATTTGCTTTAGGATGAAATAATTGAGTTGATAGAAGTTGAAAATGGAAAAATGGAGGAAAATAGTCATTTCCCATCGATCAAGATTCAACAGGGACGTTAAATTCACAAGTGGTAAGGAATCACAACATTTCTACTAGTTTTTAAAATAGGAATCTTGTCAAGATGGCAGTGCAACACACACGTATCCCTAACAAAAATTCCCTCACTGACACAAAATGATAAGGACATGTGGGAAAAGCAGGATAAAAGTGGCAGGTATTTAGATTATCAGACTTGTAAGGCTAAGATGAGGGTAAATTAATGGGAAATTTTCCTAGGTGCAAATTTACATCATTACAAAGTTATAGTTGTCAATATTTCATTATGATCTATATGCACAATGACTAATATATGACACAACTATCTCTCTAATTTACAAATCAAGTTTAGTACAACAACAATTTTCCTTTGTGGAAGTGTTATCGGTGATTTTGCAAGTTAGTTCCTACAAAAAGAGAAAGTGGAACAAATTCCTTACTGTTTTCAAAGATAATTTAAATCCTATATTTGGAGAAGAAAATTAAGAAGCATGAAAAGAGATATAAAAACCCTTGGAGAAGAAGCAATGTTATTGAAGCTAAAATTTGATTTTACATGCATATCTTAGCTATTGCAAACAATGAGAGGGACCATTGATAAGTATCTCCCATTAGAAGATACCAAAATCAAGGGAAGTTCCACTCCTTAGAAAAGTAGGAGAAAAGTTATGGTGAATAAATTCTACCAAGAACATCTTAGTTCTATGTTGAAGCAAAGATTGTGAGTCCACCATTTGAAGGGGATGTAGATAGAGAAAAGAGTAAGCATTAGTTGACATGATTTGGAGATAAATTTTATTATGGATATACTCTTAGTTTGGAACAAAATATTTGCTTTAATACATTGAGAATGTAAATTCTTGTTTTAACTTGGTTTTAAATTCTCTTGTATTCTATGGATTTAAGAAAACAATATCCTATTAGTTTATTGCATCAATTCAAGAAAATTATTCCGAATTTTTTCCCCAATATGCCATGGAGATAAAAAACATGGAGTGATAAAATTTTTAATGCAAAGATAGATAAACTATACAATAGTATAAATTCATATAAGGGCTATCTAAATGGATAAAAATCTATAAGATGAGGAGGTGTTGATAAAATATATTGAAGGCTTGCCTTTATAGTCATCTTTAGAGGCTTGAATTACTCTCTAATCTAGTATACATAGATGAAGCATCTACAAATTCTCACTAACTTGAAGTAGATATTCATCTATCCTCTCCAAAGATAAGAGGAGCTAAGGCCAATATCAAGAAGGTAAATGCTACAAGAACCAAAGAAAGTATTTCAAAGTTTGTGAGAATTGTAATGTGAATGGTAATACACATGAAACCTTATCAAAGTTACATCTAAATAAGTGTTATTTTTAGAAAGGTAAAAGGTGAAAGAAAACCATTATTTAATTTCTATTGATAAGGGTAAAAAGATTGATTGTAGTTCAAAATTTGATTCTAAATTATCATGAAAGTGCTAGACAGAAGGTTAGTATTAGTCTTTTGGCACTAGAGGAAAATGAGTGTTCAAATTTGTTAACACGAATATTCAAGTCACCAATGTTTAAGTTGATGCACTTTTTTATTCTTACTCCCAATCCAACCTTATTTTACAAGATTTGGTTGGAATATTTTAAAAGTATTGAAACTTCTCAATCCCCCAATCCTTGTTCTTTAAATTCGATAAAAGGTGGTGTAGATTTTTTTGTTAGTAAATAATGTAGATTGGAGTTTTCTAATTAATAGATTTATTGTCAATGATGTAGTTTCAAATGTTGTATCTATGAATGTATATGGATTTATGTTTTCAAACATCTACATGTATAACAAGAAAGTAATACACTACCAAAGTGGAAAAAGTATACTACTTATGCAAATGTGGAAAATGTTTCATGTTGAATACTTATAAGGGAAATAAAGAGTCCTAAGATCCTAACTCTTCAAGTAAGGATAAATTTAAGTGCAAGAAATCAGTTAATTCCTTTTGAGTGCAAGAAAAATAATGTGGATATAATTACTTCAACAAGTTCAAATGATTTTTATCTTAAAAAAATATATAAGAAAATAAATTTAAGTGTTTTCTATATCAAGGTTACAATGTAGTGAAGTGAGGTGACATTCATATCATATGTTAAGAGGAGCATCCATCTTGATGCGAACCTTGATAAGTTTTAGGGATCCATGATCAATTGAATTGATTAGAGAAGTGGAATATAAAATAAAAGACACATGAAGTAGGGTGCAAGAGTGATACACTACTAATTTATAGAAATATGAATTTTCTATCAACTTTATATAAAATGGTTAGTTTTTATATCATAATGTGGTATTACTAACTTATGCTTTCCTTCTTCCCCTTAAAAATTCTAGAATTTATTTCTATCCATAGGATCCAACAAATATGTGGAAGATCTAACTTCTAAAGTTTCTCTTAATTGGACATTAAGAAGAAAAGACTAATAAAATTATACAAGATCCAAGAAAGAGAAGAGTTGAACCTAACAAATCTTGAATTTACTTAAGCTAAAATTAAGTGTAGTCCATGCAAAGGGACAATCGACCAAGAAGTGAAAAACTATTTTAGTTTCTCTTTCACAAAGAGCACATATGTTAAGAAACAATTTAATATCTTTCTATTAAATTTCTTGGGTGATATTTTTTATTGACAAATAATCCAAATAAAAAATGATTTCTAGAATAAGATCTTTATTCCAAACTTGAGACCAAGGAAATTCATTCCCCTATAATACATTGAGGAGAAATAAATTTCCTCAACTAACACTATATATTTCCTCCAAAGTAGAAAGCTATATAATATAATCATATCTCTTGCCTTTGAAACATTAAAATAAGGAGATAAAGTGTTGAACAAATTTAGGGTAAAAAAATCAAATCAATAGGTTTCTAGGTTTTAACTATTTTTTTATCTTAAAATAGTTAATCACTCTTTAACCCATAATACTTTTTTATGGGAATAATAAGGAAGTTCCATGGTACCAAGTATCCCAAAGGATTATTAAGATGAAAAAAATTTCTTCTTAGAAGAGAATTTTACTACTTAACTCACATTCCATTGAATTCCCTTCCACAAAAGGTTTTTCAGTTAACCATTTTAATTATGCTACAAATTAGAGCTAAAAGGTAAAGAGATAGAGGATAGAAAATAATAAGCCTTATTATTAATCAAATATTTTTCCTTTAGAATAATAGTCCATTAGTTATATTCCTTCAAGAGCCTCTACAAAACTTTAGCTAGAGGGGCCTTGTTCAAAGGCCCCAATTTTCTAACTTCAAGACCATGTTATTTCTTATGGAGGCAAGCGAGCTTTCCCAAGAAACCCATCCAGTTCTTATTTTTTCTTCAAACCATGTCAATAAAAGTATCTTTTGTATCTATTAAATATTATTATCCAACTTCCTATAGATCCTAAAAATAAAAATGAAATATATAGGAAGACTTTGAAGGGTACTTAAATAAGGAGTTGTAGCTTACTAGCTTGACTAAAAATATATCATTTCTAGTCCACAATTTTCCTTTGAAATCTATCTATGATGGAGCTTCAAAAATCTTCCATCATTTTTCCTTTAAGTAACTTAGGAATCCTAAACTAGATTAAAGGGAGATCCTTAACTTGATAGCCAAAATTTTGAGCTAATCCTCTTTTCCTATCTAGATTATTGAGGAAGAAGAGAGAACTCTTCTACACACTAATCTATTCTCTTGAAACTTTAGTATAGAAATCGAAAGAAAAAAATCTTTGTTTCTTTAGCTTCTCTCATCAATGCACTTTACCTAAGATGTTGAAATGAATAAGACAATTGAGAGGGGGGTGAATCAGTTGTAGCGAATTAAACCTTCAAAACCCTCAACAATAAACAAATCCACAAGCATTCAATATACTCTTTTTATGTTAGATTGATTAAACATGAAATGTAGATAACATAAACTGAAATCACAACACCATACACATAAGAACACCATATTTATGTAGAAAACCCAATGAGGGAAAAACCAAAGTCAGGATTATCTCACAATATAAGTAATAGAAAAATCGGTACAAAGAGGCTCATTGCCAAAATAGGACACACTTTCCAAAAAGGCTCAAAGCCAAGGCTCATTGCCATAGAAAGAATACAAGAAGATAGAAGAAGAATGTTACATAGAAAAACACTTCTCAATGCAACAAAGATTCCACCACAATTTCTCACACACTTTCGTAGTCACACACGAAAGATTTCAGGTACCTTTAGCTCACTGCCTAGGAACCCTAACCTGAAATTCACACTACTTTGCTCAATTTCGCATCACATGCACTTTACTCGTGTCACTCTTTGCATCTATCTTGCTTCTTGCACTTTCCTTGCTTCCTCTTCCATCAACACCATTCATATTTATATTAACCTTTACCTAAAAACTTTCTCCAATGTCAACCACTAGTCATTATACATTCAAATTCAAAATAGGTCGGCACCAAAACATTCCCACAGTGGATAGGAACTAAAGGCGACCTACAAAAATCCTTAATTAGGACCCAAATAGATCCCAAAGCACTTCAAAACACTTCCACAAGCCTCACAAGTAGTGTTAAACACAAGGTCGGCCAACACCCGTGCAAAACAACATAAACATTAAGTACATGCTTCTGTAGATCAAGTTGAAAGTTCCAGAAAATATAATTTACTTGAACTCAATCTAGAACAATCCATGAACTTCTTAAGATTCATCAACTACTTCAACCAAGCTTCACATCAACAAATAGTTTAACTCAAGATAATTGATAACCTTTGTTCACACACTGAAATATGAAACTCACACTGTACTGCATCAAATCAATAAAAAATTGATCACAAAAAGATAAAGACATTATTACCAATCAAATCATGATAACTGATAACCCTTGTTCGCACACTAAAATATGAAACTCACACTGTACTGCATCAAATCAAGTAAAAAATTGATCACAAAAAGATAAAGACATTATTACCAATTTCCCAAATCTACACAACCTGAATCCAAATAGTGAAGAAAGAAAAAGAAAATACATTTCTCCCAAACCCATAAAACATTACTAAACAACGGATTCACACACTGGTGAAAGTATCTCACACTGTACAATGATCCATGAACCCAAATTATGAATATAGAAAGCTCTATCATCCTTGAATAATTTATAAGATCCGCACCTGGGCATAGCATCAACATAAAAAGAATGTGGAGCACAATGTAAAGCACACTATGATAATTTGTACAACACAGTTTACTCTAAAGAGTACTTGGAGAACCATCATCTCAACTCATTCCAACTCATTTTCAGAATTTGCAACAAAAGAATAGTTCCATGTACTCACAACACTTCCTCAAGTCTCAACTATACATGCACAACCTGTTTTTCTTTTTTCACAATTTTCTCAATATCCTCAACATCTTCATCCCACAGTTGACATCAATGGCAACACCAGTCAATAGACTTCCTATTGACATCAATGACAACACCAATCAGTAGACTTCTTGTTGACATCAATGACAACACCATCATTCTTGCAACATAAGATAATTGTGTTGTCCATAAATTATTGATGGGTCATCGGGTTGAATAAGAAAGAATGTTTGCATGATTTAAATTTTCCAAGACTTAGTGTTATTCATACCATAGTACAAATATCTTTCACTAGCAAAAAAAATAACTAGAGAACCATTAGTCATTATTGACACAGTGGGAGATGAGATGCATGAGAAGATTGCACTTTGGTACTTCCAGTTAAAAGACAATTTTCTCAAACACTTTATCTAGGATGATCCAAGAGACCTTTTCATAAGACTTAGTCATGCCCAGCTTGATAATCATGCCCACCTTTTTAATTTTATCTATTTGAGTGAACAACTTCATGAACCATGATGATAGTGTCATCTACTTCAGAAAAACTTGTATTTTTTATCTAAGATGATTAAAGGAAAAATTGGTTGCATTCTCAAAGTAAGCATTTTGGTGAATATTTTATATAAAGTCTTACATAAACTTATTGACCCAAAGTCCTTGAAATCCATAGCTCCTTGCTTCTTTGGAAATAGAAGAAATATTGATTTTTCTTAACATTTTACTTGAAGCAAATATTTTTAAAGTTGCTACAATTATTTCTCCATAAATGATCTCCAAAAAATACTATAAAAATGTTAGAGGAAAACTATATAGCCCTATACTTTTGCTAGGTATATAAAAAAATAACACAACAAATTTAACTTCTTCATAAAAACCTCTAATCAAATCTTCACTTTTTTTGAGAGAGGACATCACATAAAATGCCCTCATGTAATTCCAATTCACTATCATTCTTACAATAGTTCTAGGAGAGAAGCCACTCAATTGGAACTAAGAATCTATCAAGTCTTGAATAATATTATTCCCCAATCGTCATTCATCCAAATAAAGCTAGAGCCTTGTAGCTTGACATCTAGTAAGCCACAATCCAAGACAGATCTTGTCAAGTCTTCTTGTACTATTAGTGAAATGTTGATTGTCATTATTTTTTGAAAGGATAAAGAGGTGTGTTAAAGTACTCAACATTCATCCATTTAAAATCCTTACAATTTTTTCTATAACCAATCAAATCCTCCCAAAAGGTCTTTCTACTCAAGCAAGATTTCAATCTTGTACATATATATTCAACTAATGAAATTTTCTATCTCATCTTCATATGATCAATTTGGACAAAATATAATCTAACCAATAGACTAAAAAGGATGAATTCAATATGGGGAATAAATCTTTTAACTCAATTGGATAAAGTATGAAAACCTTATATGCATAGTTATGGTTATTTTCGTTGTTATGGAAAGGAATGGATCACAAGAGAGAATCTATATTTGTGAAAAAGAATACTTTGCACATATGCCTCACATTGTTAATATAAATTTAAAAGAATATTCTTTTGAATTGTTTAGTTGGAGGGTTTTATGTTAAATTTAGATTTTTTTTACAATTTAATAGGGAAATATGAGTCTAAGTTAGCACCTCTATCGATGAAAGCTAAGGATAGAGGTGTATCCATTCTACCAAAGTTACCCAAGAAATAATTTAGATCTCATCCCTTAAGGTATTAGAGGTCTTGCACTCACAAAGACTTGATCCCTACAGACCCATTCATAACTATTAAAATTTACCAACAAACCAAAAGAGTCATTTGACTTTTTTGACCATTTTATGTAAGCTCTATTTACAAGTACACTAGAATAGTAGATGGAATGCTTTGTGTGTTATTTTAAGTATGAACAAATAAAAAAAATCCTTGTATAAGAAACAAAAATTTTTAGTTTATTCAATTTTATATAAAAGCTTTGAACAGAGAACAAGAATTA
Organism: Sequoia sempervirens; assembly: GCA_007258455.2. NCBI lineage: Eukaryota > Viridiplantae > Streptophyta > Pinopsida > Cupressales > Cupressaceae > Sequoia > Sequoia sempervirens. The sequence goes on from VDFB02324950.1 coordinate 100,703, forward strand.
TCCTCTACTAAATTTGTCTATCAAATAGATGAAATTTTACATTTAAAATTAATACAAAAGAACCTTTAAGTAATTTTTTCTACATGTATGAATTCAACGCATCATACCAATGAACTAAGAACTATTTATATAAAATATAAAGAGGATGCAGGAGCATCCATGGTCAAAGGTCTATCCTCATCAACCAAAAAGAAATTAGTTAATTTTTAATTTCCTAAGGTTTGGTTTAATTATGCAATAGGAAAATAAATTGCAATGTTGAGGTCAAAATACTTTATTAAATAATTGATCTTTATTTAAATGTTGCATTTTCGGAGTGAGAGAAAGTGTAGGAGGTAATTTTGGAGATTATGAATGAACAATCAAGTGTTCATCTTGCAGATTTTAAAATCTGATTTGTTGCATTTTCAATGCATTTTACTTTGTTGAGAATAGTTGTATGAAAATGGGGTATGTGTGTTTATCCTCCTGCTTCAGTGGTATCAAAGCAGAAGTTCCTGAGTCTATAATAGAGCGTCGAATGTGAGGCAGTTGCAACAGGACTTGTGAGTGTGGGTTGAAACTAGCAGATCTTGAGAGTGAAGATTTTGTAAACAGATCACCAAATGTGAGGCAGTTTACATGTGAAGAACCTAAGGGTTGTTTTGAAAATTTGTGTTGTTGAGGATTTGAGAAGCCTAGAAAATGGAAAGGAGAAAGGGAATTATCATTAGATGGATGCTAAGGATTCCCAAACTAGAGGTAATAAAAAGGATATTCAAAGAAAGAGAAATATTAAGGTTGCAACAACAAATAAATGAATTGAGGGATGAGATTAAAGGAGGAAACAAGGGGAGAGAAGAGTTGAAGACAAGTTTTATCTTTCTAACGATGTTTTGACTACAGGAAAGAAAGAAGAAGTAACAGAGTGTCATGCATGCGACACTAAGGAAGAAGAAGAGTATGAGCACGAAGAGATTGATGAACATGAAGAGGGATGTCTATTGGAAGACATAGAGGATGAGACTACCATGATTGCAGTAGTAGAAGAGAGTTCTTTAAAGAACGCCTATGAAGTTAAGAAGGATGATTTACTCATTCAAATTGAAAGAGAATGGGATCAAATTATTGCAAGGGAAGAAAAAGTTGCAACAGTGGAAAATACAAAGGAAAATTTCATTTTTGATAAATATTTTTATGAAGATGAATGTGATTATGATGAAGTTGCAGCCAAAGAGTGTCCTTTGAAGGAAATAGAAGAAAGTGAAGGGGATGATTTATTGATGCAAATGGCAGCAATTGAAAGAGAAAGGGATGAGTTAATATCAGGTGAGATGAAGTTTGCAGGTAAAAGTGAGGTAAAATCAGATTTTGGTGTTTACTTTGATGACAATAAGAATGTAGAAATAAAGTATTTTATTGCAGCAGTATATCAATTTGATGAAGTTAAATTGGGGAAGTGTGTAGTGAAGGTAAATGAAAAGTTTTCTGGTAAATCTTTGTTAGAGAATAGTAGACATGAAGATGTTTTGATTTGTGACTATGATTCCTTGTTAGGAGGAATGGAAAATGAGTCTCTTGATAATGGTACTAATGATGTTTTGAGTAAAAGAAATCAGATTGCAGCATGTGTTTTACAGAAGGCATTGAAACAATAAAATTTCATGAAGAAGACATGGTGGAAAGAGTGGGAGAAATTAAACTAGCAATAGAGGGTAGAGGAGTAAAGATGAAAGAGGATAATGTTGTGAAGTTTCAAAAATTGATGAACAAAGAAATAATAGTGGACAAAGAAGAGAGGTGGATCCAAGACAAGCACAGGTTCTATAAATATTTCTGAGTGCAACTCATGAAATATTTCATTTCTACCATGGGTGTCTGATGCAAGAGCATCCATGGTCAAAGGTCTATCCTCATCAACCAAAAAGAAATTATTTAATTTTTAATTTCCTAAGGTTTGGTTTAATTATGCAATAGGAAAATAAATTGCAATGCCAAAATACTTTATTAAATGATTGGTCTTTATTTAAATGTTGCATTTTCGGAGTGAGAGAAAGTGTAGGAGGTAATTTTGGAGATTATGAATGAACAATCAAGTGTTCATCTTGCAGATTTTAAAATCTGATTTGTTGCATTTTCAATGCATTTTATTTTGTTGAGAATAGTTGTATGAAAATGGGGTATGTGTGTTTATCCTCCTGCTTCAAAAGATAATTCTTGATTAAATAAAAAATGATACTAATAAATCACCACTTAAATATTTTTGTAACACTTCAAGCACATTTTATGATCTCTTATAGATATAACTAATTTTTCTCTAGTGCACTTAACCGGTTGAGATCTTGGGTAGATCCCATTGAACACATCTAACATCCCGAACAAGATTGAAAGTAGCAACAACTTTTGCAATATTGTTATTCTTGACATTCTACTGTTTAGAACATATTGATTCAAGGTCTATACAAATCCCATTGAACATGTATCTAACATCTTGGACAAAGACTGAAAGCAACAACTACTTCTATAATATTGTTATTCTTGGCAATCTGTTGTTTAGAACATATTGATTCAAGGTCTATACAAATCCCATTGAACACATCTAACATCTTGGACAAAGACTGAAAACAACAACTTCTGTAATATTGTTATTCTTGACATTCTGTTGTTTAGAACATATTGATTCAAGGTCTATACAGATCCCATTGCACACATCTAACATCTCGGACAAAGACTGAAAGCAGCACCAACTTCTGTAATATTGTTATTCTTGACATTCTGCTATTTAGAACGTATTGATTCAAGGTCTATATAGATCCTCCTCTTTTTCCATCTAGATCAATTTGGCAGTCGTGTGAGAAGCAAAGGGCATGCAAAATTACCTGTTTGCAAAGAAGATGGCGTTTCTCTTATTTTGCTTTTTCAACACATGAAGAGCTGTAATATTGTTATCATTGTTGAACTCTCTTCTTTTTTATGATAGATTATTAAGTGTGATCTAAAATATCGATACAAAACATACACTGTAAAAAATTGTAAAATATTATATAAGTGAAAAATCATGCTTCACTGTCTCAGATTTTTCTTATCTTCAGCACTTCACTGCCATTTTCCTTGTTCAATCTCATAGAATCCATTGTGGAATAACTGTTAATTTAGTTAGCTAAATAGTTCTTTAAATAAACTTTAAGTACACTTAGATTTTAATTATTGTTTGCATACATGCATTTATTATTCTTCCTTGTGAAGATCATCCATCTTCATTAAGATCAGTGTTATGGGTTGGGAAAGTTACACCAAAGCTATAATATTGCTCATCTTCAAAGAGCAATAAATGAGGGTATATATTAATCAACGGCGGCTATGATTCATTGGTAATGAAAACGCGTGAGTAAAGAGGATGATGAATATGTTTTTCGGCCAATAAATGGCCAACCTTTGAATTCCAGTATCATTGATTGATGCCCATTACCAAGTACAAGAGGATAAGCTTTAGAGCAGAGATAAGGTTACTGTGATCTTATGTAATGTTGACACCTATTATAAGTTTAATATTGGTTTTTTTATTGAAAATTTAAATCTTTGTAGTATTTTATTAACAAACTAAAGACTACTTAACTGGAGAAAATATCCAATTTCACAATCAGTAACTGTTCTTTCAAAATACTCTGCCTACCATGATCAGTTCCATTCCTTGAGAATCCATTTGTTAATTTATTTTACTCAAGCTCAAAGTTCAATCTCATTGGAATTTAGAAAAGGGAGCAGATGAATTAATAGAATGTATTAACCCTGGCCTTAAACCTTGTTCCAACATATACTTAATATATTCAAAGGAGAAAAAAAACACAGTAGTTTCTATTGATTTATTCAGAAATTGAATTTCTATGAAGAAAATCTAGGAGGAAACCACCATTACACTTTGGACACTTGGCATCTTGGCCACATACCATGAAATACATTAAACATCTCTGGCACCCAACAAGCTTCATCACAGACTCAGCCTCTTCTGCAATATTATCATTATTTTTCTTGCTGGTCTTGAGAACTTTTGAGGTAGACAAATTCAGTTCAAGGTCTAGTTTCCCTCCTCCACCTCCTCCTCCATTAAACCTGAATTCTGAGCTTTCTTCAGTTCCTTCAGAATTCAAGTAATACACTGCTCCAGTCTGCAGCACAACAACCATATATACATTAGAAGTCCAAGTACACAAGCCATACACCCAAAAAAAATTCATCATAGTGGTTGCAGGACAATTATACTTATACCCAATACTAATGATTGTAAAACTGGCTTGAGCAACTCACCTTCAAGTCTAAGCATTTCTCCCACCCAAAGCGAAGGCTCTGCTCTTGACCCAATTCCAGGAGATCAAACTCAATCAATTCAGACCTACATGAAGATGAAGAATATGGTGAATTCCCTGTACTCCTTCCCAGCAGTTGAAGAGTTGTTGAAGTGCCCTCATAATCAAGAACTCTAGGCATAGGCTGTAAGGCCTCCTTATCTTCATCCCATCCATTTGACAACTTCTTTCTCTCAACAGCCATATTTCACAAGCCTAAATGAAAAACACTGGTGCCCAGGAAGAATGTCTGTAAGTACATATATAAGAAAGTCATATAACTTTTAAATTCTACAAAACATAAAAGAAAGAGCCAAAAGATATGGACAAGATTATCTTGGCAATTATTACATCGTGGTACCTATTAAGAGAGGCTATAGGAGACTATTCATGAGGTCAAACTTCAGCTCTAATAAATTTCATAGTTTCTCAAAGTTTTTTTGTCCTCATTTTATGCAGATTCCGGGTGGCATTTGCTTTTGACTTTTGTTATTAAAATGACAGCATTTAATACCACCATTGGAACAAGGAATGTGGTCTTCAATTTGAAATATATAACTATTTTCATGCATTAATGGAAGTAGTCTGATGATGGACGTTATGATGACATCTCAACTACCCATTTGAATTTTCTTCTTCAAAACTGCTCTCCTTGTAGTATATTTTTTACTGGACAGACAAAACAATATTTTTTCCTCAATGACACCTACTGCAACCTCAATATAATACACATCATCGAGATATAGACTTCCCCAGATTCGCTGCACTTTCTTGCACCGTCCAAATTGAAAATCCTTATCTAATCCTTAGGACTCACACATCATTTAATAGGACTTCACATCGCCATGGAGGCTATAAGCCCAAAGTCATAGAGGCACCCAATTGTTTTAGAGGCTATAAATCAATAACAGTGATTCTCAAGGCATTATTGTTTTTATACCCTTGTGCATACATGGAGACTAATGTGAATAGCCATTCAGATTTCAAAATATTATTTTGTCATGCATTCATGGATCTATAGACATGAACATCAATAACAACTTCAATATTGTGGGTCAAGTTTGCGAGCACATTAGATCATCAATAACTTCAATGTTGTGGGGCAAGTTTGCGAGCACATTGGATCAACGAAGGCATAGTGCATGCGATCACAATGGCTCAGTGGAGGTTTGAACCCTAGTGACCACAACAACAATGCCGCCACATAACCATCACACTATGGGATGATACCCAAACAAAAACACAATTTTATCATGTCATGGCTAGACATAGTTGTAAAAGGTAACTATAGATTTCTTCTATGGTAAATAAATATATTAAGTAATAATGAGTTGAGGAAGTAAATTGTACATATATTTTTAAAATGATAAAAGATGGATTATGATTATTTAGTTTTATGTGTGGTTTGGATGGTGTCTAATTATAGATTATTATTTTGTGATCTAAACTAATATTTTGGTATTAGATCTAACTTTATGATGTTTCAATAGTTAGTTGATTCATAATTTATTAACTTTTTTACCTTAATGATATCAATTATGGATTTCTAAATTAAATCTCCTCACAACTCCTAGAAAATTGCTCTTGAAGGATCAAGTGCCTACAATAGTATGAATTTTGAACAATAATAAGGAAACAATAAATAGCAATGCACCAACAAAAGAAACATAGTATATGGTCCACAAAGTTTTCTCTAAAGAAAATATAAGATGAATGAAAAACTATAGGAAGGATATGTCTTCAACATTGTGGATCAATAATAGATGTTAATACATGGAGAAAAGTATCAAATTACAATTGTCATTTGAAGTATTGCAATATAATATTCACTCCCTTGCCCCCTCTTTATTATTGCAAACATAAAATCTCTACAACATCCTATTTTTCTATTTGAATCCATTATGAGAGTAATTTCTTAAGTCCATTAATCCTCTTGAAGGCCTCATAGTTCCCATTTTATTCCTTCTCTAACCACATAACTTCAAGGAAGATAGATAGTTGCTTTCAAATTATGAATATTTTCCCATTTGTAATTGTTCAACCACCTACATTACCATTCACCACATTCATCTACTTTAACCCAACAATTACCAACAAGGAATTCCAATAGTTTATTAGGTATCCATCATGCATCTTTAGCCATTAACTTATAAATAATAGTGAAAATAATTAACATCAATATCAATCGAATTATATTGTGTTTTTTCACCCAAGTGCATTGTCCATGCAAGTAAGAAGGCCAAGGAACACAACCTTTTCCAAATCAACAACCAATCAACAAATAGATATGTAGGCTTGTTATCCCATAATCATGCACTTCAATGATAATAATCAATCTTCAACAAAACTAGAGACACTTCAACATCATATATGATCTTCAATAACACTTTGGTAGTATGATCGATCTTCAATAAGGATTCAACACTAATTGAACCCACTTTAGTAAAACGTTTATCTTCAACAACACTCCAACAATAATGAAGACACTTTAGCAACAAATTGAAGACACTTTGATAGCATACTTTAGTAGAAACATACTTATATCAAAGTTCTCATATAAAAAATAATATATTATAACTCCACAAGCATTGTGGTACTGTTCTAGACCATTGCCAAGAATTCCTATAGAATTTTACCTTAATCATGAACTCACTATATTTATTCTAAGAAACCAATATTTTGTTGAAAGTAGCCTACAATTACTATAAAATTTAGTAAGTTCAAACATGTGTCCATCTTTAAAAGCACCTTAATTTGAACCACTCAAATTAGACATGGATTTGATCCAAACTTTGCTTTGATCTAGGGTGAAATAATAGTGTGAAATCAATCTAGATCAATTGTACAACAAAAAATAGACCTTTTTGGGTGAAATCAATATGCACTACACAAAATTGACCTAAAAAATTCTATGATACATGAATTGGATCACGTTGCTTTCTAATAAATAAATTTACAATAATCAAATTGACAATACATCTTTAAGGAAGTCACTATATAAGGGTCATGTTGTCCCCAATTATACCCCAACTTGTGGCTTAATTGCATGGCTTGTGAATAAAGATTGAAGAGAGCATGCAACTATACAATATACCTATCTATCACTACCCATGTAGATGCTAATCTAGTAGAGAATGTTTAGATGTGCTCCTTGAATGACAAGGAACATTAAGAATAAGATCTCTTGATTCTAGATTATAGATGTATTGAATTGAATTAGGGTTTATCCTTTTATACAATACCCTATAATAAAAATTGAAATATTTCACTCTTTTTCTTGGATCATGATCACTAGTTGGAGGGGGAAATCAAGGGCCCAATACATAAATTATAATTTCAAGTCAATGGAGGTTAATTTTTGTCTATGAAACTAATCTAGATAGGTGAATGGGTAAATTGGGGATCAAAACATGTTTTGGGGAATGTGTGGTGGTAGAGTCAAGCTAGGTTTGGGTAAAATGCTAAATCCTAGTGTGGAAACACATCAGTGCTTGTATGTTATCCATTGCTTAAAGGATAATGCAGTCAAAGTGAGTTAAATACAAAGGGGGAAAGTGTAAATTATGTAGCTTTTACCATTACATTTTCCTCCACTTTATGGTGCATAAATTGGGGGGCATATTTTACATGTTTAATCATCAAAAAATGAATTACAAGATGTACCCTCTTTAAAATATCTTAACAAAAAAAATTACCACATACAATTATTACAACACTTATAAGACATGTGCAACAAGATTAAATAGAGATATTTTCTCACACAAATTTAGAAACAAACACTATAAAACAAGATTCGATTGAATAAATTCTATTTGACCTAATTCATACCTAATTTAGATGGAAAACTCTAGAAAAGGAGTAACTACTCCACATTTCTAAAATAGATTTATTTTTTCTCTTTAAAGATTCAAGTACCTAAATCGTGAGATAAAATTGAAAACATAGAAATGTACCTTATAACATATAAATATATACAATGGCTCAATCTATCTAAAAATATTTTACCTAATTAAAAGTTTCATTCATTCCCTCAAGGAAATACTATGGATTCTATTTTGAATTAAGGAACACTTGAATGATATAGAATTTAGTAACCTCAAATCTATATAATAAAAATATAAATAATAAATTGGAGAGGTGAAGAATCTAGAGATATTTTTAGAAAATGTGTAGTATAGATTCTTGCATGAATCACAAATAATTATGTAACTATGATAGTATCCAAACATGTTTTCATCCTTCATGAATAGGGAGAAAAAATCTTCATGTGGACTTAGAGATCTAGAACACAAGAACCACATACTAGAGTGATATTGAGAAATGATAACAAAAGTACGGGAAATAAAATAATAGATTATATTATTTTAACTAAAAGGAATGACATGTAGATAAAATTTAACCAAGCATAGGAAATATGGCAAAAATACGAAGAATGCAAAACTTTTGTAGGTTAAGCCACCAAAAGTATTGGTAGCTCAGATAGAGGGAGAAGAGTTGACTACTTAGGAACTTGTTGTTATGGTCAAGACCCAAATATGGTAGTTATAAAGAAATTATTTGATTAAATTTAGTGTGTGTTCTTAATTCTAGGCATGTCTAGAATTAAAAGAGAAACAATATTTTAATGATCTATGAATATTATTCACTTAGGTCTATAGAGATTTTAATATCCTAGTGTGTTTGAAAATAAAATATGGGAGATGTGGACTCACCAAGAGCCTTTCCAATGAAAATAAACTAAATGATAAAAGACAAATAAACTTAGGAATGAATAAGCATTACCTTAGAGGAAGGAGGGGAAACAATGACTTGAAGAGTCTTACATAGTTCAGTGAATAATGCTACAAACAAAGAGTGTTAAAATATGAAATTAAATATCTCACGAAATATAGAACATGAATATTATATTATAGATTCAAAGGGATATCACAATATAGAGCTTGCAAATAAAATATGAATAAATAATTCAAAATATAAGTTCTAGCCAAGGGTAAGTGCATGGAAATAGGGGACAAAAAGAAGGTCAAAAGTGGCCACTTGTTTTTTGAAAGAACCTAGAGTTGAACTTAATGAGTAATTTGATATGTACAATAAAAATTTGAAGATATGATCAAAATAAGAATTGTAGTACTCTGAATCAAGTTTTTCAACTACGAAATATATTTTTTTAAATGGTTAAGGTTAAAGGGGTAAAATTATGAGCACACACAAAAGTGTTATTATTTTAATCACTAACATATAATATGGTGTGTACAACTTGTACAAACCCCATTTTTTTGTGTATTAGACATTTTAAAAACTAGTTGGTGTCAATATATCCAAGAGTGAGAACTATGAGTTTTATTTTTTTTTGTAATTTTTTGAAGTGGTTGCATTCTAAAAATTATAACATGCACACCACATAACTTTCACAAAACTAATCATATGTGTGTGTAGGAAACCTAGAAAATCCTATATAAGTTTTTTCAAACTTGTATTAGTATAAAAATATTACATATGTACTAGAGGAATATGAAAGAACTCTTCAAAAATAATAAAAATAGATACCTTAACTTATTTAGAATATTAAAAAATTGTATGGCTAGAAAGATAAGAAGTAGGTCTTTCTTTTTGGTAGTGGTTTCATATATTTTTATAGAAAAAACATGTAAACTTTATGAGGTTGAAATTTGAAAAATTGAGATATTTTATGTTAAAAACATAACTTTAAGAGTTATAAGATATGTCCAACCCTTATAGCTAGAAATACAATCTTAAATGGGAAAGACCATAAAATATTTGAACTCAAGACATTAAAACAAGTATACATTAAAATACAAATGTTTTATGTCTTTCATAACATGAATTTGTTTTGCTAAAATTGTCAACGTTGGCCACTAATTTGTTCCCCATTTCCATGCACTAGAAAGCTACAACAAAGAGAGGAATAAAATATTTTTTTCATGCTCTTAAATGTTTTCAAGAATAAGTTTTCCAATAGATTATGAAAAGGTAGGGACATTTAGATTTATGATTAATGAAGTGTTGTATGGTGGAAAAGAATTATAATTGACATCAACATTAAAAAATATGGGTAAATAAATATTTTAAAATGATAAATTTATAAGATGATAATGTGGTTTTGCAAACATTAGCATGGTTTGCTAGCACATCTAGAAGAAATAGACAAGAATAAGGTAAAAAATAAAATAAAAACCAAAGTATTGTAATAACATGTTTTTTGGTAAATTGGTGAAGAAGAAATGTTAAAATAATAGGTTCCATGTGTCATAAAACATGATAAGGGGATGCATGTTATACTGGGTGTAAAACATAGTGCAATAATTGTACTAATAAGTATTTTTTAGCATTATAATTTCATTATTAAAATACAAGTACATATTTTTATAAGGATAACTCATGAAACAATGAGATCCAATGTAAACTAGAAAGTTTTGAATATAGGTTGCTACACAATTCTTATTATATAAATAGTTCATTTATTTGTGTAGTATCAACCAATAACTTCACACCACAACCATGAGCTAAACCTCTCCTAAAATGTGTGGGGAGAAGATAACACCTTCCCCAACACTTTGAAGGTGGAAAAATACAAAAAAAAATCCAAAGTAAAGTTGAAATGTCAAAGAATTCTATTTCCAACTCATTTCCCACATGAAAATGCATTCATAAATTTATATAAATTTTCTATGACAAACAATTTTTTTCCTTAAATTTTGGAGATTTCACCCTAGTTTTTGACATGTTCACTAAATCACCTTGAATATACTTTTTGAAGTTAATTTTGATCCATTTCATCCTTGATCCTTCCTTACCAACTTCACATCCTTCTTAAACCAATTTGATGAAAATACTTCATGAAAATTTACAAGCTAGGAAAACTAAGACCCTAATTGTCTTGCACACTTGAGACCCAATTTTTTATCACTTTGAATTGCATGTGAGCTAATTACTATGAATATTCACGTCAAATTCAAAGTAAAACAAGAAATCAACATAAAAGTGAAATATTTCAACACTCATATAAAGAATACACAATGATTTTTTTGGTACATTCTCCATACAATACCTAATTTACCTTGAAACTTGCATACAATAAAAATAATCCAATTAGTAGCATCTATCATTAATTTAAAACATAAACAATAATTAATATAAATGATTAGCAATGTTAAAAATATCTAAGAAAGTGTAAAATATATATGCAAAGGGTAACATAAATCTAAGAAGCATAAAGTCATGAACATGTTAGGATTAAGGTTCCATCAACCTTGTAAATCATATGTATTTAATTAATCCTAATATTTTTGTAAAATACTCATAAGGGATGAAGGTCTCACCAATAGTAGTAATTATTTTTTATCATCATCATTTTATTGGAGTGGTAAATTTTATTTATTAGGGTGTAGTAAAACTTATTTATTAGAAGTTAGTTACTATTTACTAGAGTTTAAAGCATATTAGTTTTATAATGATTTTAGGAACCCAACTTCCCATGAGTTTGTTTTGATACTTGAAACCAATTTTGGGATAGTTATTAAATGTATTTAATCATCATGGAACTAACAATAAACTAGGTACCTAAATAAAGTAGGTTGTAATTTGGTTGCAACCTACATTGGGGTAAGTGCACAAATTTGAGTCCACGAAATGTGGAATTTTTTGCCTTAGCCAAAAAATTGGAATCGACTTTGCAAAAATGGGATCCTGATTTTAATAAATGGGATCCTGATTTTTAAAAATCAGGATCCTGCTTAGCTTCGGGATCCCGAGCCTAAATACGAAATGAGATCCTGCTTTTTAAAAATTGGGATTATGTTTCCTATAGGATCCTGAACCAATGGACAAGGAACGGGATCCCGATTACTACGAAATGGGATCCCAATTTGATCCCATTTTGTAGAAATCGGGATCCCGTTTTATAATGCTATTTATTTTTTTAAAAACAAATAGAGTTCATTTTGCAGTAGACAGGATCCCGAGTACAGGCAACAATGACCCCCACAAACAGCTCTAGGTACCCACCCACACCCTTTTTTTCATTTTTCCATTTTTTATTGAAATTGTGAAGAAAATAAGTGAATTTAGAATGTTTTTTTTAATTTATTTCACATTTTGAGCATTTTTTTTCTTGTTATAGTAGAAATGAGTAATTGTAAAAATAGATGAAAAAATGCAATGAAACCTAAAGATTTTTTAATAGAAATGAAAAAATGAACCTTGAATTGTGTTTTACAAACAAAATTTAACTTTTGAATCCTAAATTGTTTGATTAAACCAAAAAAAATTGAATTTGAAAACCCTAAGTGAAACAAAACAAAAAAATTGCATTTCAAAACCCTAAATTGAAATGAAATAAAAATTGCATTTAGAAACCATAATCAAGCTTTTTGAAACCCTAATTCAAATCAAACAAAAAAATGAATTTGAAAACCCTAGTTTGAACTTGAAATGAAAAAATTGCATTAAAAACCCTAATTGCTTAGAAATTGAAACCCTAAATTGAATTGGAACAATTTTTTTTGTTAAAACCCTAAATTGAAATCGAACAAATCATTTTGATTTTAAAAACTATGTAATTTCAAGCTCAAAAAAAATCATTTGCATTGCTTAAATGTTTTAAATTTTATTTGCATTGTATGGAAAAAATGATATGTTAAACTTTAGTTTCAATGTTAAATTATAATTAGATTAGAAAACAATATGTTAAAGAATAGTTAAAATTCATAAATTTTATCAATGTTTGTTTGCAAAGTTAGCTAGCAAATTCGTAAATCCAAGCACGTACAATCGATTCCAATTGGAACTAACTTGCAAGTCTAAATTATTCCAAGGGCCACCCAAACTTCGCCCTAAGTTTGCTAAACCCTAGACCCTGAACTGTAAAATCTAAACCCTCAACACTAAAGCATTTGAATTTTGTCTTAGGACCTTAAAATGAAATTTGGTTGCCTTAGAAAACCCTTTGTTGTCACCATTCAGTAGAGCTTTTTGTAATGTTTTCACTTATTTGAACACATAATATAACCCTTTGGTTTCTACAATTTTATGAAGAGTGGATGATCACTCTCTATGACACTTAGACATGATCATTAGGGATCTAAATCATTGGAAGAAAACTTTATTCTATTATATCCACAAGATAGGAAAGCGCAAGTGAGAGTGCTATGGGTAAAGTTTCTTTCATTGGACATACCTAAAATTATCTAGGTTCAATGTCAAGAATGGGTCTATTTGGTAGATTTATGAAAACTATTATGAATATCTAGAATACCACAAAAGTATAATTATAGCAATTCCAATTGGAAACACTTGGGTATATATCATATGAAATTTAAATCTAGTAAGGTGTCTATTATATAGGAGAGTTGATAATACATGTAAAGAGGTTTGTATGGGAATATATGTATTAAGAAACACATACCATGAACTCTATAGGATTTTTAATATGTGATCCTAGATAATAATCCACCCATCCTCAATCATAATGGATTCTTTAGCAATTAAGAGAGATTCAATAACCATAAAATTACCTATATTTTGATACTATATAGATTTATGTGGAAGGATATAAATGCATCAATAAGGAGACCAAGATGGAACCATTTAACACCTAAGGTACACATATTACATGGGAAAGGGAGGAGGTACATGATGATAGGTTGGAGGAACTAGGCTATTATTACAATAGAGATAGGAGGAGGATTCATATTATGCTCCTATAAATAAGAGGTTAATTTAGAAGATTAAAAGAACTAGATAATAACAAAGGAAATAATTCTATAGAGGGAGTGAGTGGGATTTTTGGAAATATACAAGGAGAGAGGTGAAGGTCCCAACACCTACATAGAGTCCTACACGAAATACACCAATCTAGGCACTTCCTAGAAGGATCAAGATCCATGTGAGTAGCCTCTTTTTATTTTTGTATCTTCTACATATGTATATTTATTCCTTTATTATGTGATTAAAATTATGTATGATATAACTTATTAATAAGTGATTACAAGTATAATTATTAAAATATTTCATATTTATTTTGATATCCTCTAATGTAGGAGGAAATTTTTACTTGTTTTGATAGATGTATGTTATTTTTGTGATATGTATAGATTGATTCATTTTTAACATGATAATTTTTTTTATTAGAGGGGTAAACACTTTTGACCCAAAGCTAGATGGAACCAATGAGGTCACAGTATGACTAAATTTGGACCTCACTAGACATCTAGATCCCCTTAAGCCATCCTACCACCTTAATCGTAAATCAATTTCTTAAGGGGAGCAAAGAAGTTCTTAAAATTTGGTGAAGTTTCCCAAGGCAACCAAATTTAACAATAATAAGATCATGCAAGATTATAATATGAATGAGATTTCATGATCTAGGTTGGTCAGTTGAAACAAGAGTAGATCTCAATCAACTATTCCACAAGAAAATGTTCTTCACTAACTTGCAAGTTCATTATATTCTAAGGGCACCAAAACTTCACCCTAAGTTCTGTAAACCCTAAACCATGAACTCTAAAATCTAAACCCTAAACACTAAACCATTCATTTTGTCCTACCTGACCTTAAAGTGAAATTTGGTTGTCTTAGGAAAATCCACCAAATTTCATTCCCTTATGCCATTTAATTTTGTCATAGAATCTTACTACATATATCCCCTTAAGTTATCCTATTACCCTAAACCCTAAACTCTAAACTATAAACCCTAAACCCTAAAGCCATCATTTTTTCTTAGGCTCTTAATGAAATTTGGTTGCCTTAAGCAGCTCCACGAAATTTCATTCCCTTATGCTATGTAATTTTGTCCTAGGATCTTACTACATGTATATCACCTTAAGCTATCCTATTACCCTAAACCCTAAAGCCATCATTTTTTCTTTAAAGGCTCTTAATGAAATTTGGTTGCCTTGGGCAACTTCACCAAATTTTATTCACTTGAACCATGTGTCATTTTCTCCTAGGACCTCACTAGACATAGATCCCCTTAAGCCATCTTGTCACCCTAAATTGTAATTCGATTTCTTAAGGGGTCCCAATATGACATTTCTTAAGGGGATCAAAGAATTTCTTAAAATTTGGTGATCAAAGTTGCCCAAGGCAACCAAATTTAACAATAATAAGATCATGCAAGATTATATAATATTAATAGTTAATTGTATTTTCATTCAAGTAACATGTGCCTTAGACATAAATGAGGCTTACATATTTTATCATTTGTATTCAATTATTTAAGTCCATTTATATTGAATGGTTTAAAGGTATTTCCTAAAAATGTATCTTACATCTTGAAATTACAAATCTAATGTAGGTTCACTCATATATTAAATATCACATGGATCCATTCAATAATATTCACAATCCACCTCCATGCCATCCATCTCCACCACCTTCACCTCCACCTCCACCTCCACCCACTCCACCTTGTAACCCCCCACCTCCACCACTTGAAATCAATGAGCATGCTCGTTTGCAAGCACAAATCAATGCCAATGTTAGAACCATCCAAGATCAAATCAACATTATTCAAAATGAAGAATGTGTCACACCTCCTGTGAGGATGTTTGCATCTAGGATGCAAACCCTTGTTGATGTTGTCAGGCTATGGATGGGATCTTAGATGAGCATCGACAATGGCTAGAGGAGAGGAGAGAACTTCCACTCTGAAAAGGAAAACACAAAGAAATGAAGAGATGCAGTAGAGAGCCACAATAGTTTCTAAATTAAGACAATGATCTTAAATAGTTATGAATTTATGAATTTGGTGAACGATGGATATTTTGTGTGATGAATTTATAAATTTGGTTGGATGGATATTTTTAGTGACATGAATTTATGATTTTGGTTCTAGATGGATATTCTTAGTGATATGGATTTATGAATTTGGTGGAATTTATGAACTTATAATGAATAATATATAATAGTATATATTTTATGACTCTACTAGATCATGATTACTCCTGTTGAAAAATTGTATAGTATATGTGTGTGTGTGTGTGTGTGTGTGTGTGTGTGTGTGTGTGTGTTAGACATAAAGTGAGCTTTTGTGAATGTTTCAAGTTTATTGTTTAGTATGTATGTGCATGTATTAAAAATTTGCATATATAGTTATTAAATTTGGAAATTTGTATGTATGTACATAGTTTAGTTTGATGATCTATACGCATGCAAATTATGCATCATATTTTTTATTTTAAATGTACATGTACATGTTAAATTTTGAATTTTGTATGGACATGCTCAAGTTCAATCAATGTATATATATGTGCATTTCAATTAAATATATGATCTTAATATATGTATGCACATCCTATTTTGTATGATTTAATGCAAGTGCACATTTATATCTCATATCATGGATGATTTTAACATTGATGATATCATCAATCCACCACCTTACCCACAACCACATCCACCTCCCCCTCCCCCTCCCCCTCCCCCTCCACCTCCACCTAATATACCACATCCAACACCTATCGCGTCTGATGAGGCTCACTAAAGAGCACGTATAAATTATCATGTTGCATCCTTACAAAATCAAGTCAATGTTATGCAGAGTCAAGCATTGATTCCACCACATGTGAGACGTTTTGCATATGTGATGCAAAACCTTGTTGATGCCATCAGTATGATCGATTCTGATCTTGTTAGGCATCGATGAGAGAGAGAACAAATGAGACAATTTTATTTTGACGGTCTCTGTTACAAATAAATATTAGACCTTAAAATAACGAAAGCCCATCTAGCCCCCTACTTTCTTGACCTCGTTACTCGACAACCCATTCCACCCAACAAATCTAGAATATCCATGAGGTGGTGCATACATCTGCAGATGAGTGCACATTTTTGGGATCGATGATATATGGTTTTTGATAGTCCCCCACATGCTAATTGGGAGTTCCCATTATATTTTTTGAGAAAATTGTATGTAGAGTTTTTTTGGGGAAAAAGCCCAATTATTTTGATTTTAGATCATTTCAAGGTGTTGGTGGTGGCATGCCACAATAGAGGTTAGGGGAAAGGGTTGATCCCCAACACCCTGTGCATGCACAACCCCTTGTTGTTGCTCCTAGTCCTCCCATTCCAGCACCTATACATCATCGAGCTCTAGTCTCAACATTAGGTTCCCTTAGTACACTCGCAGGAGACCTTGATCAACATGCTTCTGCAATATTGGGTGGGGAGCATAGAGATGATGATGATGGAATATTTTTTTATGGAGCCGGTCCAAGTACCACTGTAGGAGTGTCGAGGCCCGTCCCCCATATATGTACTAGTTGTCATCAAGTATGCTATGGACCTGATCAGACCACACCTAGTTCAGGTGAACGGGGAGATTCTAGTGGTTCATCTGGTCACATTAGTTCATTTGTAGAGTTTCTTACAGCAAACCATCACCTTGAGGACATTGTGACACAGGTATAAATATGCATCTAGATGTACGTTCATTTTATAAGAATTTTGATGGTTGTATATATCAAAGAAAAGTTTTCAATACATTCTAACAATCAAATTGTTTGGTGTACAAATGACACTAACGATGGGGCAATCATCTGTTCCATGAGTACATACATCGACACTGGTCATACTCGACAACCCTTATGGGGTATTTTGATTTCAATTTTTAAAATTATATGTGAAATCATAAATTTAACTTGATTTTTAAATTTATAATTGAATCACTTATATGTTTGAAATATTTATGTTGGTTTAGGTGAGTCAATCGGCATCCACATCGATTCCTCCTGAGGGATTGTCAACCACTCCTCCACTATTGGGCGTCATAGATCACGGGCAAGTACATTCATATTGTAAATTTGTTTAAAGTTTACATTAGTATAGCTACAATTTTATGAATTTTGAATTCACTATATATATGAAATGCATGCATGTACACTTGTAAATATTATAAGCATTAAATGTCTATATACATGTATGTCTAGGTTGATACCACAATAAGAATGGGCATTGGGCAAACATTTGATGTTGCAGCTACTCGTGAGGCCACTGATTTCCAGGTTGTTTACAAAACTTTCTACACAAAATGTGCAAACTTGAATATATATATATATATATATATATAAACCTAATTCAATTGTACATGCTTTAATTTTGATCTTGTAGGACTTTGTTAGTGAAAATTTCAGCCCTGAACTAGACATAGTTACACCACCAGGAGGACATGTAGAGCAGGCTCCAGATCAAATGGTAATTTAAATTTTTTATTATATTTAAAGTCAATTATAAATTACATATTCTAAATATAACTTAAATTTTAATGTTTAAATTGAATATATACATAATATGAAATTTGTTACATATTCTTTTTCTTTTATAGCATGAGACACATCTTGTAGTTGAGCATGTACAGACAGGTCCTAGAGAAGAGCCTGTGCACAACCTCAGAATATGGTACAATTAAAATATGATAAATTATAAATTAAATTGAATTAAAAAAAAATTAATTGTAGGGTTGTACATCTAATTTCAAATTTCTTTGTCTTGTTTATGTAGATTGATTTAGAGAATTTAGAGGTTGCTTCAAGTGCACCAGAGCATCCAAATGTAGATATGACGGTAATTTAATTTTATGATAAATCATTTTTCATTGTCTTACATCTGATTTCATCTTTCTCTTGTACAGAGTGTTTCAGGTCATCCACATAGTTCGCATGGTGAGAAGAGGTCTCTTGATTATAGAGACAATACATGACCTAGAAACATGTGGTTTTATGTGTTATATTTGTTTATTTCATGGACTATATTTCTAGTTTCTCAGGTACTTTGTTGGACTTTATATTTCATGGCTCAAGTACTTAGTTGGACTTTAGTTCATGGGTTGTACTCTGGACTTTATTTCATGTGCTTAATATATTGGTTTCATGCACTTAATATGTTACATAAATTATGGACTTTATTATTGTTCGAAATTTTAATTTACACATGTACATTTATGCATTTTATGTTCATAGTCAAGACATTAATATAGGACATTAATGTGAATTTTAGTGATCTCATACATGATATTAATATAGGACATTTTAATATTTATACTTTACAAATTTAATGATTTCATACATGATATACATGATATGTACATTCAATAAATAGCGATAATTACTCAATGAACTTATTCAATTCACATCAATCAATAATTAGTCAATAAATCATAATTTACAAACAAAAGCAATCTATTTATATACCAAAAAGGATAAAATGTTAAGAAATAAACAATACCATAGAAGATTAGAGAATAAAAGCATTAATAAATTCTATAAATAATAACATCTAACACTAATTTATAAGTTGTCAAAATAAATAATGGCGTCTTAAGGGGATGTCTTAAGGGGTTATAATACCTCTTAAGGGGATGTCTAAAGGGGTCTTAAGGGGATGTCTAAAGGGGTCATAATAGAATGTCTTAAGGGGATGTCTTAAGGGGTTATAATACGTCTTAAGGGAATTTCTTAAGGGGTCTTAAGGGGATGTCTAAAGGGGTCATAATAGAATGTCTTAAGGGGATGTTTTAAGGGGTCTTAAGGGGATGTCTAAAGGGGTCATAATAGAACATCTTAAGGGGATTTCTTGAGGGGTCTTAAGGGGATGTCTAAAGGGGTCATAATAGAACGTCTTAAGGGGATATCTAAAGGGTTCATAATAGAACGTCTTAATGGGATGTCTTAAGGGGTTATAATAGAATTTCTTAAGGGGATGCATTAAGGGGTCATAATACAATGTCTTAAGGATATAATTGATTTAAAAATAATGTATGCATGATATTTAGTGATTATACAATTAGACAAAGTTTCAAAGTAGGAAAACATGCACATTTAACAAACAAAATATATAGAATATTGATTTGATACATAGAAGTACATAGAGTATGTTTAATTATGTAAGTATGTATGTACATATATGTCATCTCAAAATAATGTTTACAAAATTTGGATATGCCATCTCAAGAACATCTCAAACTTGTGGCTAGAATGTAGTAGGTCTTCACACCACCTGATATCAGAAAGGTACAAGCAATATCAATGAAATCATCAAAACATACATATTTTAATTTATATAAAACTATCTATATGTATAGAACTCAAGTACCTGCATTTAAAAGTATTCCACACATGTTTGTAGGTTGAATCCAGGGATCCTCTCCTTTTTGTTTCAAAGTATGAGATCAATGCAATGATGGCTTAAGGATACAAAAAATGACAATAAATCAATTTTAACTATTAATGTACAAGCAATATCACTATTTAATCAAAACATGTATTTAAATATAATTTAACTAATAATTACCTACTTTTACCAAGTATTCCATGTTGTCTAGGTTGAATCTACATGGACTAGATCCTTTTTGTGATTATCCCTTAAGGATGTATAAAAGGACAATTTAAATCAATTTCAACTAATAACACACTTGACCAATGTCAAAACATGTATTTAATGTATTTAAAAGGACAAAATAAAAGTAAAACTATATTTACCTGTATTTACTTATTCCATTGTACCATCTGCATCCTCTCTTTCTTGCAATGCATCTATGATTGTCTCATGCTCCTCCATGACCATAGCACTTTTTTTGAAGGTCTTCCATGATACCGCTCTAGTTTTATATTTGTTGCCACCACCAAATGTGAATAATGTATAATCTTTTTGTGTTTCATAGTCTTCAAATGCAGCTAGACCATTCTTTCTTCTCAGGGATTTTTGTAGCCAAGTGCCAACAACTACCACCGATCCTATTAGAAAACATGTTCAAAAACCATCATCAAATAAGTTCTCAAAATTTTCTTAAGGGGATCAAAGACTTGTTCTAAAAAATTGCTTAAGGGGATCTAAAACTTGTTATCAAAATTTGCTTAAGGGGGTGTCTTAAGGGGATCACCGTACCTGTTGGATAATGAAAGTGATCATCATCTTCTTGAGGTGTTATTAACTTATGTTTAGTTTCCACACAATGAGCCAACCAATATTTTGTTTCCTCTTCATTCCCCTCGGGTGCAATAACAACATACACATGTCCTACCAACAAAATTTGATTTAATAACTTGTGCATATCCATATAAATAATTTAGTATTACATAATAACTTAATAAAGTGAAATAAATTGAAATAAATTGAATTAAGATTACCTTCTTGTACAAGGTCTGAAACATGGTCATAATCTTCAGATGCAAACACTTGATCATTTTCTTCAATAGTTCTTTCATATTGATTATGTGCTTCTACAGGTGTCAATGATCTTTGCTCCCACTGTTCAACCCATTCTATATTTTCACATGCTTCCCAATCTCTTGAGATACAAAACTGGAAAACACATGCAAGCTCCCTTGTCCAAATAGTCCATGTGCTTGCTATCGCACTCCTAAATGAATGTCATTTAGTAGATCCACTGATTGTCTCACAATCAACTCTAGGTACAATGTTCTCTTCTTCCACCAACCAAAAGAATCGATGAACTGTAGAGTAATCACTCGAACCGAGTACAGATAATGTTCTATTACACCAATCCACAATCTCACATGCATCTTTAAATTTTACTGAATCCTTGAATTTTAATTGTTCTCTAGCAATAATTCTTTTGACACACTCACCAGCTCCATCATGTTCTCCTCTACCATGCCCAGCTTAAAAAAAACTCCATATATGTTGGACATTAAGTTCCTTGTGAACCCTACTTAACCAATAGAACATTTGAGCATTCTTGAACTGCCCCGTACAATTATTTGACCATATGAGGTGTTCTTTCATCTGGATTCCTCTTTCTCTTAAATTTCTAGAAAATATACTGAAACAATATTGAACAAACTCTGATAAGTGTAACCGATTATCACTCAAATAAAAATGATACTCCCTCAAAAAATTTCTATCATCCTTAGTGCTATCATTTGCATGTCTATAAACAATATGGACAAACATAGCTACTTGCACTGAATTATAATATTGAGATTGAATTTCCTCTTGCGAAGTGAGAGTATAATTCTCCACAAAATCAACCACTGAAAGTATAGTACCAATTGGAAATGTGTTTCTACATGTGCGAAATTGGCCATCAAGCCATCGATCATGTTCAGAGTGCATGACATATTTTGGTACAATTTTATTCTTAAATTCACTCATGAATGCATGCACACTAACTTTTTATGTAACTAAATCACAACACTTTCCTATTTTTCCATCTTTTAAAGAATAGTGAACATTCCTAAATATTTTGACATCTACTAATTGTTGTCCAAAATCATGTTCAACACTTTCATGCAAACAAATTCTTAAAAATGAAAGATTTCCACAATTAATGCATTGTCCAGAAATACAAGAACTTAAATAAAATAATGTATCATTAGATTTTTCACAAAACAAACTTGAAATAAATTCTCTTATTGCTTCAGGTGGCATATCAATACCACACTCCTATATAATCATGTTATTATGCAAGGTACAACATATATATCGAAAAACATCATAAAAATAACGAAATTGAACATGTATTTTACAACAACAAGATATTTGTTGCTTACTAATTTTTACATACTAGGGTTTACATTTTTCAAAAGACCTTTGACTTATTTTAATATTACCAGGTAACACTGAATCGCTACAAAATTTTCTATAAAATTTAGTTTGTGTTGTATCTAATAGGTGTTTTGGGTGAGGATCACGAACTTTGGACCCCACCTTAATATTAAAACATCTCTAGCATTAGATGAAACCCTAGTATTATCATGCCAATATTTTTCAATCAAAGATTTAATTTCAACATTCAATTTTATATCAGACCTCGGTAGTCGTCCACTGAAACTCCAACATTGATTGATAGGATCATTTTCTATACTTTCTCTTCTTTTTTCCACTCTTAGCAATATTTTAGGATGTATTTTTAAAACTTCACTAATATTTCTTTCCATTCTTTTATTCAAATTTGCTTTATTAACTATAGCAGTTGTTATAGCTCTTCTTGCTGCTTTTTTATCTTTAGATCGACTATTTTTCCCAATAGATTGAATCGCACTAGCAACAATAGACATAACATGTTTTAATGATTGATCTTTTATTTTTGGTTTAACATAAAAGACTAACCTTTTCGTTACTTTCCTCATTTTTTCATTCTCATAAATTGCATCATTAGTTGACATTGAAATGCATTTTTTTTATGATAAAAAAATTTGGTGTATATTCTATTCACATTTGTTCTTATTTGCCTCCAAGAAATTTGACCAAGAAGATTATCGAAAACACCACTTCCAATTTTAAAAAAGCATTTTCATTAAATTCAACATCACATTCTAGATTTTCATCTTCATCTTCATTTTTCATTTTCATTTTCATCAAAAATACAGGTTTTGTTTTCATTTTCAAGAAAATGATCATTCTGATTTTCATTTGTAACAAAAGATTTTTCTTTTTCGTTTTCAACAAATTCTATAAAATTTTCATATCTCCGAATATCATCAATGTCAACATCATTAAGTCCAACATCTTGTAAAACTTCTACATACAAATTTACCATTTCACTAACATGTGGATTTGAAGACATACCTGGATTTATGCATATTGAAACATTCTCCATAGCATTCAAAGAGGGATTTGAAGACATAGTAGGACTTGTTTGTATAATCATATTCTTCTCCAAATTGACTCTTTGCAAATTAGCTTCATCTACAACCATGGTATCCTCAATGTTTTCATCTTCAATAGTTGTGGAATTGGTTGCTTCACCATCATTCATTGATTTCATTCTCATTCTTCTTTCTCTTTGTATTTGTCTCCCCTTCTCTCTATTTGCTTCAACTTCTTGAGGAGTCAATGTCTTCCTTCTCTTATTATGAGCTTTATCTCCTATAATTATAAAATTCTCAAGCACAAATGAATGTTAATAGTGAAATTCTTCAAAATATTCAATCCAAATTGGAAGTTGAATACCTATTAGGACAAAATTCTTCCTCTAGTGTTCCTCAAAACAAGTAGAAAACTAGCACAATTCCACTTTAAAAATTGTTTTCTTCATGCCTCCTTTGAAAAATTCAAACCATATTGCAAGTTGAAGACCTTTTGTTCCTCCAAACAAGCACAAAAATAACACAATTCCACTTCAAAAATGGTGTAGATGATGCCTTGTTTGAAAAAATAACTAAAAATCAAGTTCACCACCTGTAAATACAATAGCTCATGAAAAATAGTTTAATTTTACTACTCTCGGTCGTACATGTGAAGTTGCAGACTTCACAGTATTTTTTTGCAATAAATTTAAACAAAAGAAACGGGATCCTGTTTATAAAAACCGGGATCCCGTTCCCCGATATTCAATATGGGGACCATTGGAAGGGAAACGGGATCCCGTTTCCCTCCCAATGGTCTAAATATTATAAACTAAAGAACAGGATCCCGATTATAAAACAGGATCCCATTTTTTAAAATTTGAATTTCTATTAGCTTTGTGGTTAGGTTTTTGCCTAGGATTTTAGTTCAGGAAAAGCATTGGAAATCCAAACCTAGGCCTTCAACCTGGTTTGACCTGCAAGTTGAAGGTCCTAACAATGTCAGAGAAAAATACTAACTTTGGACATATGGCTGACGACTTTTTTTGCAGAATTTTTTGATGAAATTAAAACCCATTTTAGACGAGACAATGTAGATTCTAAATATGTAACTTGTTTTACAATTGGATTAATTTTTCTATTTCTCAATTAATTTCTAATAAAATTGGTCCATAAACTTTAAATATCAGGGTTTTTTACTATTTTAATAACTTTTGATCAACATAACATTTTGACAAACGGATTGCACGAGAACAAACTCAGACAATTCTTTTCAATTTTAAAAAAAAATTAAAAATGATAAGTTTAGGTCATATTATACATGTCATACACGATGATTTTTCAAAACGACAAAATTGCCTAATAAAAATTTAACAAAAAAAAATATTCAATAAAAAATTACAAAAAATATCAAAAACAAGCTTCAGTGAGTCACAAATATTTTCCCAAAAGGATTTAGAAAAATATGATAATTTAAGTCAAAATATGGATGTCATTCACATGCATGGTATGGTAAAAAAAAAAGTGACTTTTAAACAATGGTTTTTAGAAATGCCTATTGAAACTCAATTTGTACAATCTGGGTATTGAAATAAATTACATATTTGGAAACTAGACTCCGAGCACTACATTTTATGATTGGTGACTTTTTTAAAGATTTCGTCTCTAAGTGCTTCAAATTTTAAGGTCAAATTTGTCAAATTCTAAAAATCAGGAAAAACCCTTCCACTTTTTGGCCAAAAAGTGGACTCAACTTCTTGCACACACCCATTGGCCTATATTAAGAAAGCTTGGATATTTTCAAAGACAATTATTGGGATTTGAAACTAGCTTGAACGTGCATGTAAACACCTAAATTTGGACAGTTACATTTGTCCAAATTTATCCCTTTTCATCTAAATATCATTTTATTTGCATTAATTAAGTAATATTACTATTATTTAATTAATACCCTTAATTCTGCCAAATCCCTAAGGTATTTAGTTAATAATTAAATACCTTATCTCTTTAATCATCCTCTCATCAAATGAATTAAATAAATATGACATTTATTTTATTCCTCACATGTCACATCACTTTCACTTAATCCTAACCCACCTCCTAATCTCTTCATTAGGGATGTGCACATGTCTAATCCTTGATTAGGATGTGTCACATCCTCCAACTTTTGCAAGTTGGCTTCTAATCCTTATTAACCACTAATTATCTTCTAATTACTGATCAATTAAGTCTAATTAGCACCTTGGTCAACTCTCCCCATCCCCCCAAGGAACTTTTAATTCATTTTTGTCTTCCCCATGTGAATTTTTAATTCACTTTTATTCCTCCAAGGAATCTTCTCTTCCCCATGCAAGTTCTAGAACCTTTGACTTGTCACATCACTCACATGTGCCAAAGTCTTTTAGAACCTTTGAATTGTCACATCAGTCACATGTGGGTAAGTACTTACCTTTTTAAGGACCTTGTCTTACCCAAGGTACTTCTCACCTCTCTTTTTGGGAACCTTGTCTTATCCACCGGATCTCCCAATCATGTGAATTTTAAATTCACTTTTATTCATCCAAGATTCTCCTCTTACCCATGTGATCATTAAGAGGTTACATCATCCCTATTCTAAGGTACTTACAAGTACCTTCCCATCACATGTCATTCTCCACCTCATGTGTCCTTGTGACACATCATCCGCCACATGGCAAGATGTGAGGTCTTATGAGTCCTCAACTCACCTTAGCCCTTCATCTTTGTCATGTTGGCTCAATCTCAACCGTTGAATTCTCTAGAGAATTCAACTTCTTCTATAAATACCCCCTATTTTCATTCATTCTAGGACATTATTCATTTGTAGCAAACTTATGATCTTAAGCCATTTGAGCATTTTTACTTGCATCCTATAGCATCTTTAGTTCATAGCATACC
Source organism: Sequoia sempervirens (assembly GCA_007258455.2). Taxonomy (NCBI): domain Eukaryota; kingdom Viridiplantae; phylum Streptophyta; class Pinopsida; order Cupressales; family Cupressaceae; genus Sequoia; species Sequoia sempervirens. The sequence continues at coordinate 127,485 of VDFB02324950.1, forward strand.
TACCTCTCATCAATTTATCTTGCATTCATCCCACATCCACTATAATCATTTGCATCCCCACTTGCATTTTTATCACTTTGTATCACTTGTCATCCAAGGAGCATACACATCAAGCTACATCAAGGGCCAACCAAACTCATCAATTGAAGCAAGGTAAAAGGTTTCGTTTCTTTGTACTTTTGCTTTAACTCATCTTAGCCCTATCTTGAGTGTTTGTTGGTGTTTTACCTTCTTGCATTTCATTTTTTTTTGCATCTTTAGAGTAGGAAAAACATTCACCACATTTTTGGCATGCCTGGTGGGACCCACAAACAGGTTCCATTTCTTTTTACGTTTTTTGTTGTTTAAGATATTTTGCAGGTTTACGTTGCAGAGGGGCAAACTTTCCCCAGAGGGGCAAACCTGCCCTTGTAGAGGGGCAAACCTACTCAAGTGGGGTGAACCTACCCCTGCAGAGGGGCGAACCTGCCTAGGTGGGGTGAACTTGCCCCTGCAGAAGGGAAAAATTTCCCACAAAACTGTGCTTATTTATTAAGTTTGCTAACTATTTGTTGTTTGTTTGCTAACTGTTTGTTGCAGAGGGGCAAACCTACCCACAAAATTATGTTTTTTTAAATCTATCTGCTAACTGTTTGTTGGAGAGGGGTGAACCTACCCACAAAACTGTACTTTTTTAAATCTATCTACTAACTGTTTGCTGCAGAGGGGAAAATCTCCCACAAAACTATGTTTTTTTAAGTCTGTCTGCTAACTGTTTGCTGCAGAGGGGTGGATTTTCCCTTGCAGAAGGGTGAACCTACCCAGGAGGGGTGACCCTTCCCTTACAGAAGGGTGAAATTTCCCAAGAGGGGTGAACCTGCCCCTATAGAAGGGCGAACTTACCCTAAACATAGCACTTTGGGAGGTAAAACGATTATTTATGCTTCATTTTTGCTTCAGCCTTTTTTCATTTTCAGATTCTAGCCCCCTAACATCATCTATTTACAAAGGTATTAGTATTTTTTGCTAATGTTTATGCAGCTTATTTCATGATTGACAAAGAACGAAGGACAAAACAACTAGCATTTGCTTGCAGGACAATCTGTTTACTTAGTTGTTTAAAGCTTTCCTTATTGTTTTCATTAATTAATCTAGGAACAATAGTTTAATTAGGGGGGAGTCAAATCTATTATTTGTAGTGTTTGTAGGTCCATTGTGTCACCCAAGATGGCACAACATCGTCCAAGATTTCCTCTTGCACTTCGTGTGAGCCTGGGGAGTAGCCGAAAATGATTAGTGCTCTCTTTCTAACAGGACCTGCTTGGGGATTTCATCACCCCAAGGGACGATCCCAACCAAGTGTACCGGTGGGGTATAGAAAGGGGGGAGATCCAAATCTATACCCTAATCCAGCCATGTCATGTCTGGCCGAGCGTCGCAACTAGGATGATACCTAGATAGATGTGAAGAGTTGGTATGAGCCCTTCAGTATCTCCCTGGGGTTCTCAACTCACGCTTGTGATGAGCTGGTGTTCATGATTTGTGCCTCACATACCGAGAGTATATCGAGGACTCCCTAGACACCTTTTTCATTCTAGATTAAGGACTGGGTTGGCCATACCTTTTACACTAATATTAGGATTGTGTTGCTTGAACTATCTTTTTCATATGAAACCAGTGCATATCTTATTAGTCGAATCATTCTTTGCCTCTTGCTTGTTGTTTGTTGTGCCTTTTGGTCCTTTCCATAGTTGTTCTCACTTAAGTCAAGCCCAGGTCTATTGTAGAGGGGTGAACCCACCCTTGACGGAGGGGCGGACCCGCCCTTACAGAGGGGTGAACCCACCCTTGACGGAGGGGCGGACCCGCCCTTACAGAGGGGTGAACCCACCCTTGACAGTAGGGTGAACCCACCCTTGACAGTAGGGTGAACCCACCTTTACAGAGGGGCGAACCTGCCTTATAGAAAGGTGAACCTACCCTACCTAGAGTGAACCTACCCCTCAAACAAATTATTTTTCCCTTCGTTCAGTCATTTCGAGCACCCTTCTTCACATTTTGGACACCCTTAGCCTCATTTCAAGCCATCGTTTCCCTGTTACGAGTAAATTGTCATACATTCTGAGAGTCAATCTCCCCATCTAAGCATTCATTCATCCATTCTAATCAATCATTTACTCATTTCAAGCAATCTATTACTAGTTCTAAGTATTTTTTCATCCACTCCTATCATTCGTTTCCCCAATCCGATCATCTATTTTCCCAATCTGATTATCCAACACCCTGTTCTGATCACCCGTCTCTCCGTTCTGACAGCTCGTTTACCCGCTTTGAGAGTCTGAAAGTAGAGGGGCGTACTTTCCCTATAGAAAGGTGAACCTTCACTATAGAAGGGCGAACCTACCCCCCAAACAGTCATCCTCACCCTCTGTTCAGTCATTTTGAGCACCCGTTCATCCATTTCAAACACTCGTTTGCTCGTTCTGAGTATTCATTCACTCATTTTGAGCATTCATTCCCTTGTTCTGAACATCCATTCCCTACTCTAAGCATTCATCCCCTCAATCCAAGTCTTCATCCTATCATTTTGAGCCTCCGTTCCCCCATTTTGAGCATTTGTTTCCCTGTTCCGAGTGGTCGTTTCCTCGTTCTGGGCATCCATCAACATTTTCTAAAATTCATCATTTCATCAACCAAACCATATAGGTGCATCTTATAAAACTTTTAGAGTCCATATCCATCATCAAATCATCCATCCCAATCACCTAGACTTCATTTTGAGGGTTTTGATTTTTATGCCGAAACTTTCGGAGGCCATAACTTTTGACTCGAGTGTCCGTTTGGGCTGAAATTTTATAGGTGCTTGCATTATGAGGTGGCAAGTGGATTCCTAATGATCTTGAGTTAGTTGGACCTAGTTTCGACACATTTTTGGGGCTTCAAACTTTCATCTTGACCCTCAAAATCACAATTTAGTGTTTTTTTTTTTTTGAAAAATCGCTGCTAATAACTCGGAATGCATGTCTCATATTTGGGAAGTTAGTTGGAAATTCATCCTACCTTATTTTTTGGTTTTTTTTGGGGAAAAAATGATTCTCAAAGGTATGCTTGTGAAGTTTCCTAAAATGGAAAAAATTGACAATTTTTGAAAATTGCCAAATCTGGAAAAATTTGATTGTCAGCATCTTACATCCTCTAGTTAAAACCCATGAACTTGGTTTAGAATCACTCCTATCATGTCCTTTGATCCAATCCCAATCTGATCTTTTTTCCATTGGCATTCTCGCAAGATCATTCATCTATCATTCGAATCACATCGATATATCATCCGAGAGCATCTCTAGGTTAGGTATCCATCATCGTTTTCCCATCCAAATCCCCTGAACTTCATTTTAGGTTATTATCTGAATTGACCTAAGTGTTTGAATTTATCGTCATCGTCAACATCTACTTAGGATTGTCATCCGTCCTGATTCAGTCAATCATTAACGTTGGCCTAATCAATCTGCTTTCAATCTCAAGGTGGATTTGGTGCCACAATCATCCATTTATCCTTTAATCCAATCAATCAGTATCCTAAGTCACCTAGGGTAATATCTGAACGGGGCTTTCCCTTTCGATCCATCATTGGATCCTATCAATTGTCTCATTAATCAATCTTATCGATCTAATCCAACCACATCTCTATCAAATCATCTTCAACCCAATCAATTTGTTTCCATCTCGAGGTAGATTTGGTGTCATAATCATCCTTTGATAATCAACTCTAGTCATTAGAATCAATCCCATCACATCATCCAATCATCCTAATCTGAGCTTTAATCCAATCCTGATCTGAACTTGACCTAAATCCTTATTTGAGTTTTAGTCAGTTTCCACCCAAAATCTTTGATCCATCCTATTTATCCTTTCATTATCATGAATCCTTATCCTCCATCGATAGTGGTCAAGGGAAACCCTAATTACATTGATGAAAATAACGAGAGTCTTGTCAATCAAGAGGTACATGACATCGATCCACTTGGTTCTATCATCGCTAGTAAGCTTTCCCTAGTCACTTTCCAAAATCCAATCCCTCCTCCAAGCTATCCTGTTACATCTTCACCTACACCTAATGATGCTCATTATGTTACCTTTGACAAGGGATATCCATTATCTTCCTCACCTGCATCTCCATCATATCCTCTCTCTACATCATCTTCTTATCCAACATCCAAGTCTTCTAATCCCAATCTAGTATCCCAACATCCCTATTATAATCCCCCATCCACATCTTCCTATCTCAATCCCTCATCCACATATGCCCACTATCCTAATCCTCCATACCAATCTACCCATCCTAATCCTACATTCACACCTTCCTATCCTAATCCAACATCCACATTTTCTTATCCTTACCCTACATCCACACCTTCTTATCCAACTCCAACATCCACATCTTCCTATATTAATCCACCATCCACGTCCTCCTATCTTAATCCACCATCCCAATCCTCCCATCCTAATATGTTGCTCCAATACCTTTATTACTCCACCAACCATATCCTCTTCTCCTAATCCACCGTCCATGTCTTCCTATCCTAATTCACTATCTCAATCTTCCCATCCTAATCCACCATCCCAATATCCCTATCTTAATTCCCCATCTACTTCCTCCAACCTCATTTCACCATCCACGTCTTCCTATTCTAATCCACTATCACAATATTCTTACCTTAACCATCCATCCAATCCTAGTCCTCCATCTCCTCCTAGTCTTCCATCCAATCTTGTTCCTCAATCCAATCCTAGTCCAATCCATAATCCTTCACCCACTCCTACCTCACCATATAAGCCTAGCGTATGCACAATTCTCACTCCCGAATTTCTCCAAGGACTTATGACAATGAAGACATCCCCTACTCCACACATTGCAATCGTGGAACCATACTATCCCAATCCATCATCTACGGTCCCTAGTGATGAGACCCTTTTCTGCACCACACTTAGCATTGATGTTACCACCCCTAGTACCACTCAAACTACTGAAATCATCACATCTACCAAATCCATTGAACCCCGATCTCCTACCCCGAGATCCATTGAACCCATCAAAGATAACCAAATCCAATCCACTCCTCCTACACCTAAATCCACCCAATTCAGTCAAGATCCACAAATCCAATCCACTCCTCCCACTCCTAGTATCACCAAAATACATTCTCATGATCTTCATGAATCCTCCATCCTTCCATCTCCCCCACTTGAGGAGTCACCTTAACACTCCATCATCATGCCATCCACACAAGATGAGTCATGCCAAGAGCTTGATCCAAATCATACCAACATATCCCCTTCTCTCGATCAAGATCTTGCCATCCCATCTAATCCACCTCAAGATCATAGTCCCTCATCCATTCCATCCCAGGATCCCCTTGTCACTGAAGATCCGATTACTCCATCGCATGAGCCCTTATCACCTGCTTCCACAAAGCCAAATCCTATCATATCACCTAATCCCTCTCTTGATACCACCCATCAAGATGTTACTATCCCACCATCTCCATCAAATGATCCTCCATCATCGCCTAAACCTACCATTCCCACACCACTTTTATACCCCCTTGGTACTCTCACATTCTTCCATGGTGGTTTCCTTGTAGAAGAAAAACAAAGCATATATACCACCCATCATCCTCTGCCTAATAATGGACTCGCATCATTCTTCCAAAATAACAAAAATCCTGTTATGGATCAAATTCTTAAGAATATGAACTATCAAGGAAAATATTTAGGCCTTCATGAGCAAGGTATTTTAGAGCCCATCCAGGTGAAAGAATAAATCTATACACAAGGTCTTGGACATATCTCTCTAGACTCACAAGCTAAAAATGTTGGTACAACCTCTATACGTCCTCAACAAGCCTCTTCCAAAAGAAATATAGGCTCTTCCCATCGCTCCGCCAAATCATTCGTTGCCATCCCTCTTCCTCCATCATATCACCTCAAAACAACCATCCATATTCCTCCTTCATCTGCTCCATCCATTTTGGGTCCCTATGTACCTCCACCCACTACATCTATTTTGGACACTAATATCCCAAAATCACCTCCTCCATCTTGTCCTATTCATTCTTTCATCCATCCATCACCTATCCATGTAACCCATCATAAACATCTTGCTCTCATATCCCATAATCAGGATTAAAAAAAGGCACATACCCGCACATCCTCCATCCACATATCATCCCCAAAATCCTACCCCCATCACCCCACTTATGCTACCTCCACATCATCCATCTCATTGCACATGTCCTACTGTTATTAAAAGCACTTTAGATGGTAAAGTAAAAATGCATGAATCTAAACATCCACATGAATATAAATCTCCTCATGTCCCCTTAAAATGACATGTTGAGGAAAAGAAAAATCAAATCCAAAATCAAAATCATACCCATCAGCCACAAAGGCTCACCAAAGCAAAAATCAAAACCATGTGGATCCCAAAGAAAAAAGATGCCATGCCTTCAAATGAAAAATATGTAACCACATCCAAAGTTACTAATCCAAAAGCTAAACATACATCCCCTCCACATCCTAAATTTGTTTTGGTTCCTTATGTCCCAAAATTCACTATCCCATCTCCTCCACTATCCCCGCATTCTCCATCCATTAATCCTCCTATCCATTCACATACACCACTACATGTGCCAATGTTGGTCCTAAAATCATCACCCCATCACACACCTACCCCATCATTCTATCCATACCATTTCCAACATCCCATCCATTATCCCACATATTTTCCCCATCAAATCCCTCTAATCCATCCTCTTGCATAATCCATTTATCCTATTAAGGTTGTACCAACATCAAATAGTCACTCCACACATGGGCACTTAATACCTCATATGGAACTTGATGCCTGAGTCCTTCATCCATCTCCCTATCACATGTCTTCTAAATCCATTTATCCACCTATTTATCCTTATCCATCTCCATCCTTATTCTATCCAAAAAATCCAAAAAAAATCAAAAAATCAAGAAAATAGTAAACAAAAATAATTCATCCAATGGTGAAAACTTGGCAAACAAGTGCCTTGGATTAGTACCATGATGAAAACCTGGAAAACAGGCTTCATGCATAAATCCCCCATCCAGTTTCCTTCCGCACTTGGGGGCAACTACATCCCCTTCAACCATCTCCTCCATCCCCCCTATCATCCACATCTTATTTGCCATATCCCATTTATCCCAATCCCTCCATCCTCCTTGTAATCTTTATATCAATTGGGGAAAACATATAAACATGCTTTGGACACCTCTTGGAATACATTCCTCTCATATGCACACTATCCTGATCCTTATTCACATTTGTCTATCTTCACTAATCATTCTACCATTAATCTTGCTTCCTTATCTATGCATCCTATCCATATCCCTCTCACTCCTTTATTTTTCCTATCTTCCTATCTTCTATCCCTCATGCCTCATTGAACATGACATATCTAGAGTGGGGGCACTACCTTCTTTGTGACATAGTCCTTGAAGACATCATCCATCATAACAATCCATTCCATCTTCCCATCTTTATCCTCTCATCCATCATAACAATCCCTTCCATCTTCCCATCTTTATCCTCTTATCCATCTGAACAATCCCTTCCATCTCCCCATCCTTATCTTCTTGTCCATCATTGCATCCCTTTCATCTCCCTATCCTTATCTTCCTATCCATCATAGCATCCCTTTCATTTCCCTCTCCTTATTTTTATCTATCCATCCCTTCATCTTTATCCTCCTCCCATCTCATAATCCCTTGTCGTTGGTATCTAGCGATAGGCTACTCCCCATGCAATCCAATTCCATCTATCTTATTGCCATCACTTCTGCTTCTTTTGCACATCTTTTGAATCTCCTACCCTTTCGTATCATTCATCTCTCCATCATATCATCCTCCCAATTCATTTTGATGATTTGGATAACTATCCATCCCTGAGCTTCGTTTGATCGCCATTATCCTCTCCAATTCACTAGGTCTATCTTGTCTCATTGTATCGGTCCCATCATTTTATCCACTTATCCTAGTCATCTCATCATCCTTTAGCCATCATTTATTTTTGGTCTTTGGTCAAACTACGTTGCCCCTGCGCTTCCATGCAGTCAAGGTCGATCATTTGATCTTCCCCCGGGGCTTTTTTTTTGTCCATCCTATCTTGTTCATCCATTGAGGTCTCCATTGTCCTATTTTATCTTTATCCATGGTCTTTTATCAAACTATGAGGGCTCTGCGCTTACACATAGGAAAGGCTAATCTATGATCAGCCCCCAAGCCCCTAGGTCGTTAGGGCAGTCAATCTTGTGTCTTGCATCTTGTCTTGTCTCATCAAGTATCTAGCTGGTCCTTCACAAATAAAATCCACTCATATCATGAGGTCCAATTAGTTTTGAATATCCTGTGTCATATCGATCTCTTAGTTTAGTATCCATCATCGGTCTCAATAGGATGCATCCTTCCTAACAGACCTCATCAATCCCATCCATCTTCTTGATCCTATGGAAAAGGACATTTCAAACTTGATTGCAATCTTTTGATACTTTTGGCTTTTGTTTATCATTTGAGCTCCCTATCATCACTTGTTAGGGCCGCCATGATCCATCATATTATGGTGCATTTTGACTGGTCAACATAGGGGCATATCTTGATCTTTTTGCTTTGTTGTTGTCTTCCTGGTTATCCTGTGTTGTACCCACCAAGATCCCTATGGTCTTGTGTTATGCTGGGGCATCCTCTTGTGATTGTGGTTATCCCAATTTCTGACCTGACCAAGGTCTTCATGAATTTGGGGTGTTGGGATAGCCTTCTTATCTATTGTGTTTGTTTTATGCATTAGACACAAATAGGCCTTGGTTCTTCATACCTTGGCGTCTTATGTCTTATGCTATAGCAAAAATTAATGCTCTGAGAATGGAAAATTGCATTAGGATTGTATTTCATCTCCCATTCCATCCTCTCATCTATCAAAAATCCCCCCATCCATTCATCCTTCATCAGTCTCCCTCCATTATCCATCCAATCTCTTATCATCATCTCTTCAATCTTCTTAGAATACTATAGTTTGGTTATTCTAAGCATCTTTTCCTCCATCGTTTTCATCGTTTTCATCCCTCTCACATCTCAATCCAATCCTTGTCCATTCAATCTAGCACAAATCATCTAATCACATCCTTGGTCTTATTCCAAGCCTTGCCACAAGCCTTCATCCCATCATCACCATCGTCATCATCATCAAGATGTATCCTTCCCTATCCTTTGGTGTTGTTTCAGGATGTATCCTTCCCTCATCAACAACCCTTTCATTGGGATGTATCCTTCCCTATCCTCATGTTTTTTTGGGATGTATCCTTCCCTCATCAATAACACTTTCATCATCATCATCATCATTAGGATGTATCTTTCCCTTTCCTCATGTTGTTTCAGGATGTATCATTCCCTCATTGACAACACTCCATGCATCATTAACCCACTATGGCTTGTAGCTTAACTGGGGCAACATCACCTCTGTCCTTAACTCCCTTTGTGATTGATTCTCTCCTATCACTTATCATCATCTCTTATCCATTATTTTTCCTCATCTTCCTCATCTACTCTCGCATCACCTTATCCATTTTGAGAGCACACCTATGTTCTCTTAAATCTGCATGTCCTGTCACGGGAGCATCCTTCATCCCTAATCCTCATCTTCACTCCCATTATCTTTCTTCTTAGTCTCTCCTTTGATGACTAGGGCATCTTTCTCAATCTAACCATCTTCTTTTGGGTTCTATGTTTTAATATTCTTTGAAATTATGCTACTTCATAACACCATATTAAAGAGGGGAAAAATGTAGACACCTAAATTTGGACACTTACATTTTTTCCAAATTTATCCCTTTTCATCTAAATATCCTTTTATTTGCATTAAATAAGTAATATTACTATTATTTAATTAATGCCCTTAATTCTGCCAAATCTCTAAGGTATTTAGTTAATAATTAAATACCTTATCTCTTTAATCCTCCTTTCATCATATGAATTAAATAAATATGACATTTATTTTATTCCTCACATGTCACATCATTTTCACTTAATCCTAACCCACCTCCTAATCTCTTCATTAGGGATGTGTACATGCCTAATCCTTGATTAGGATGTGTCACATCCTCCAACTTTTGCAAGTTGGCTTCTAATCCTTATTAACCACTAATTATCTTCTAATTATTGATCAGTTAAGTCTAATCAGCACCTTGGTCAACTCTCCCCATCCCTCAAAGAATTTTTAATTCCTTTTTGTCTTCCCCATGTGAATTTTTAATTCACTTTTATTCCTCCAAGGAATCTTCTCTTCCCCATGCAAGTTCTAGAGCCTTTGACTTGTCACATCACTCACATGTGTCAAAGTCTTCTAGAACCTTTGACTTGTCACATAAGTCACATGTGGGTAAGTATTTACCTTTTTAAGGACCTTGTCTTATCCAAGGTACTTCTTACCTCTCTTTTTGGGAACCTTGTCTTATCCACCAAATCTACCAATCATGTGAATTTTAAATTCACTTTTATTCATCCAAATTTCTCCTCTTCCCAATGTGATCATTAAGAGGTCACAACATCCTTATTCCAAGGTACTTACAAGTACCTTCCCATCACATGTCATTCTCCACCTCATGTGTCCTTGTGACACATCATCCGCCACATGGCAAGATGTGAGGGCTTGTGAGTCCTCAACTCACCTCATCCCTTCATCTTTTCCATGTTGGCTCAATCTCAACCAAGAATTCAACTTCTTCTATAAATACCCCTATTTTCATTCATTCTAGGACCTTATGCATTTTTATAAAACTTATGATCTTAAGCCATTTGAGCATTTTTACTTGCATCCTATAGCATATTTAGTTCATAGCATACCTAGCTCTCATCAATTTCTCTTGCATTCATCCCACATCCACTATAATCATTTGCATCCCCACTTGCATTTTTATCACTTTTTATCACTTGTCATCCAAGGAGTATACACATCAAGCTATATCAAGGGCCAACCAAACTCATCAATTGAAGCAAGGTAAAAGGTTTTGTTTCTTTGTATTTTTTCTTTAATTCATCTTAGCCCTATCTTGAGTGCTTGTTGGTGTTTTCCCTTCTTGCATTTCATTTTTTTTTGCATCTTTAGAGTAGGAAAAACATTCACCAAAGTACCATTTAGGGGATGGAAAAACTATTTAGTAAGTTCTTAAGATGGCAGTGATGTGCAAAAATTAGTATGTAAGAAATTTCTAAATTTGTAAGTGCTTGAGGGAGTATATGAGATATGAGGAAAATATTTGTACATAGGTGATGTAGAATTGAAGACACAAAAAGACTGATGGACATGAATACATGTAATCATGAATTTGGATATTAATATAGGCTTGGCCTATCTCCTTGGTGGAGATTTTTCTTGAAATTTTGTGTTGTGAGATTATCTTTTGCAGTTTCTTGCATGCTTGTGTTGTTGATTTTTGCCTCTTTTTTGCTGCTACCTTATGGTGATGTTATATTCCTTTTATTGTTATTTTAGGTTCATCTATGATTTTTGTTTCAAGCGTGATAAGGTAGTTGATTAAATAATGATAAGGAAATTGAAACTCTACATAGTAATTTTATATTGTGAAAGCTTAATTGCAAATTTATATACAATTGTCTTATTTTTATTTTATAGTACTATAAGCCATGTATCCTTCCAAATGGTATCATATATTGAATGGATCCTTGATTATTATTAATTGGATTAGAGATTGTTCTTTTATCAAACACATGTAGCATGAAGCCATGATGGTATGAATCCAATCACTATGAATAGCGAAGAACAAGGTGTATGCTACCTCAAATTATGGATCATTATAATGATGCTACAAAAATTAAAATCTATAGTGTAGGACTTCCACAAGTTACTATTGTACACACATTTACAATTGACTTGCCATCAATTCCAAATATTTTTGATATAATTGATCATTGCATTTGATCAATTATCTAATTATTTTGATTAAGAGGGAAAAACAGGTTTTGAAGGGACCCAAAACCCTTTACAAAAGTATGTCAAAATAACAAAATGTTGCTAAGATGAAAGATAACATAGAGAACCTAGTAGCCAAAAAAAACCACACAACAACAAACTAAAAGAATACATAGAGAGGCGCATCAAGACTATCTCATTTCTTTTAAAGTTTTAGCAACCTTCAACTCTTGGTTGTAGTGGAGGTTGACCATGAACATCAACTCTTGCTTTTCCTCTTCAAAGGATTTCTTAAGGATAGCCCTTGTTCTAGCACTCAAACCCTCATTCCCCTAGATGTTTCCTTTTTCCTTAGTGGGCAGTGCTCTCATCTCGTACTCCACCATTTGGTGCTCCCTAAGGGTAAACATTTTTTCCATTAAAATCTTTAGAGAATCCACACTATTTTTTATGCACATGTGGTTGACCTCAAAAATATTTTGAATGTCCTTGTCCATTGTAGCTACTTTATTCTCCAATCCTTGCAGTCAATTAACACACTTAATCTAAAATTTCAAAACAAAACTTTCTAAATCCACAATTATTTAATAAGAAGATTAGAAGTAGAACCCTTAGTTTAAAATTTTTCCTTGAGGCTTTTGACTTTAATATTGACCTTATTGAATTTAGTAAGAACCCATTTCACCACCCTAAAATTATAGGCAACTCCATTTTTTTCCATGGAAAAAAGGGTCATCATATCAGGGTTCTCATCCAAGTAAGAGAAATCAATAGATAAGGGGTCAAACCTCCTAGAGTTATTCAAAATATCTAACTGAATGTGCTTTTATCTTGAAATTTATCCTTACCTTTTTCTTTAGTAGTAGGTTGAGAAGAAACCACATCCACATTCATTTCCAGGCTGCCAACCAAAATTGTATCTTTAGGATGAGGAAAAGAATCAACTTCAACATTTGTCACACGATTGTCGGAACAAACACCCTGGGGTGTAGCAATTTTCTTCTTGAGTGGCATGGGCATTGGCTTCTTGGAAATATGGGTGACCTCCTCTTCCCTCATCCCATACTCACTAATATCCTTGTCATGGGGATGGACCCCCTACTTTTTGGATTTCACTAAGGACATCTTAGGTGGAGAAGAAACTTCCTCCTCACCCTTACACTTCTTGGGTGGCCTAGGCACTTCCTCCTCACCAATCTCGTATCTAACATCATCTTCATCCTAGGGGCTAGCCATCCTCTTCTTGGACTTCTTCTTGGGAAAAAAAATATTCTTGCTACCATATTTCCTTTTCTATGGTAATGGGGTTGAAGAGGGAGATGAGGAAACCTCAATGGCGTCTTCATCCACCTTCCACTCCTCTTCTTCCTCATCATCACTAGTAGACTTCATGGTAGGGTGTTCAACAACCCTAGGTAGATTATCTTTTCCTTTAACCATTTTAGCCAAGGAGTGAACCTTGACATACTCCATAATGAGGAGAATCAACCCCTCATGAAGAGGAGTGTGAGGATTCTTCAAATGGGAATAGATTAAAGTATCTAGTGAGAAAAGCAAGAAAAACATAAAGGATACATGTAACTTATGACAAAAATGATTTAGTACAGTGAAATGAAACCCTAGGATGGTAGTGAAATGACCATCTAGGGTTATGTACCTCATAATAACCTTCACCACCTCAACCCAAATGGCCTTGATCGATGAGCGGTCATATCCCCGGAAGGAAATATTTAAAATCTATTACTTTTCATTGTTCTTAAAGAACTACTCCATCACATCCTCATTTCCCTTCCACTCAAAAATATTTCTCCCATCCAATCTTAGGCCTATTAGCTAGGTAATAAATTATTTAGTGATGGGGAAAGCAACACCATTAATAATTAAGGAGCGATTGTGACATCCATGAACAAAGGTGTTGGTGGCTTCATGGTCGAAACCATGTAGCCTATCCATGTAAGGAGTAATCCCTCCTTCCTCTAAAATATGCTAGACCTTTGGTTTGTTTCTCCACCTATCACAAGATATGGGCTCCACTCGATTGCGATCACCCCCCATCCTTTTCCAGAAAACTCCAAACTTTTCTAGAAACTCAGCTTACCATTCACAATGAAACTATTTTTAGAAAGGGCTTTGGGAAGGGGCACTAAAATACCTAGAAATCATGGGAGAAGGTACGATATGATTGCACGCTAGCCACGCCAAATCTCAAGGCTTGCATTGGATATCATAGCATAGTAATAATAGAGCACTCTCAAGTATAGAGTCATACCCATCTCACATTTTGGATGTCATTAAATTAACCCCTTCATTATCAAAGAATTCCATAAGAGAATTACCTTCTCTATAAATGTGGGTGATGCGGACTTGATCAAACCGATTCATGATTACACAGGAGTCAACAAGTACATCCTCGACTGTTTAGCTAGGATTAGAATTTCCAAGTAAGTAGTTAATTATGTTAAGTGAGTCCCCATCAACCCAAACTCTTCTAAAGCCTTTGTCATATGTAGCTTTGATGCCTAGATAGGCCACTTTAGCTTTGGTACGATGATTGGACTGGGTTCCCAATGGGAGCTTTGTTATTACTTAAATATTATTTTAATTATTTAATTAATAATTCCCCATTCATTCCAATGTCATTCCTCATCTTAAATTAATTAATTTATCCTTCTTCTATGGTATAAACTTTGATAAATAAATATTTAACATTTATAATTTATCTAGACTATCTTCTACCCATGCAAAAATTAAATAAACTTTCATATTTATGTAATTTCCTATTTTGTGCATTTTTTCCTAGTTATCTAATTACTTGTTTAAACTTATCTTTAATTGTTTATATATACCTATTCAATGGTTATTCAAGGATTTATGTAACTATTTCACCATGAGGATCCATTTGTCATAACTTGTACAAATTGTCATAAATCAAAGTACAATGGGACATAAGCAAAATCTTTCCTTATTTTAAAATCCCAATTTAAAATTCAACCGAAGTAGTTAAGACATGGTTCATATTCTAAAAGTCCAATTTTTATAGTCTCCCATGGTACTATAAATATTTTCTCTATAGTTTGCTTTCAATTGGATTGAGTGGTGGTTTGTGGTTATTTTGGTTTGTTTCAACAAATTTCACCCCATCAATTTTCAATAACAAAGGTACCACATGTCAAAGTTATTAATAGTGAGGAGGCCACATGGTGGTGTTTTTCAATGTTTAAACTTTGATCATTCAAAAAATTTTAAAAGTTGAAACATTGGACAAATCATCTAAATCATATTCAAGTGGGCCCAACTGAAACATATGGAGGAAAGTATGAGTAGTTTTATCATCAAGACTTGTATCTGGGACCCATCCATACATTCATCAAGTTGATCTTAAGGGGTGGTGTTGGAGTAATTAGGACATCACTTGATAATTAATTAATTAATTAATTATTAAGTCCCTTATTACTTTATTCACTTAAGTTAAACTTAGAAATGATTTTGTATTACTAGATTGGGCCAATTATAGGTCTAGTTGTCTCATTGTATGAGATTAAGACACTTGTCATAATCTAATGCAATCCTCATCTAGGGTTTACTTTATTTTTCTTTTATAAGCATGCACATTCATTGTAATTCACATTTATTCATTCAATACAAATGGCATATCATATGATTTTGTGGATTCAATATTTTCTATCTTGGTTGCATAGAAAATTAGTTGCTTTAATCTCTTTTTGTGATAGGCATTTTGGTTGTAGAGGATCACTAGGAGTTGTGGGATTCACTATAAACTCCAACAATATGTCCATTTGAGGCACTTTACCTTAATAATATAGTTACTTTAATTATAAAAATTAGAGAATCATGTAGTTAAATCAATCCATGATTTTATATATATGCATAGGTAAACATGACAAAAATAAATCAACATTAAAAAAACTAGTTAAATCAAGTTTTCTAACTTTTTCTTCCCTATGCTATTGAGATTAAAGTTTATTTGGAGAAAATAAATGCCTCTAACACACACTTTGAAACAATATTTAAACTTAGTTTTTGGATAAGAATATTTGATATTATTAATAATTTCCTATTTTAAGAATGCTATCTAAATATCCTACCCCTAGTAACATGTTTATATTTTTGTTGGAATTTTTTTGTTTATAGTATGATCTTGGATGCCCTAATAAGAATGGAAAATAATTTGAGGTTTGATTGCCTAATTCAAAACCAAAATAATCTTAAAACATTGTAGTAGTATCACATATTCTTAGTACTAGTCTAACTTAGAATTTTATAAAGAGAAAGAAAAAATATGAACAAATGATGTAGGAGCATCTCAATGGTTGAGAAATATTATGTCACCCAAAAATAGTTCTTTATTTATTTATTTTTGTGAGCACTTTCAATTTTTAAGGTCATCTTATTCTTATTTAAATGGTTCATTCTAGATGCTATCATAGTTTATTATAATAAGTCATGACCACTATTTCTATTATGTGGTAAAGCATATTGATCATAGTACCCCCAAATTCTAATCAAAATATTATCTCGAGACTCTAAATATTTCTACATGTCAATTTTTTTATTTGGTCCCCTTATAATAAATTAATTCATATTCTTATTCTAAAAGGGCCATATTTTAGGACTTCATGATAATATTTAAATTACGCACCAAGTGTAATATGCTATATTTGGACAATGCTCCTAGGGAGTTTAATAGAAGTATAATCAAGTTTCAAGACTTATATCTTGCCACATAGGGCATAGTTTGTTGCACTATGTTTTCATCAGCATTGTCATTGATGTCAACCTCTGATGTGTATATGTTGAGAATGTGTGTATGTTGTTGAGTAGGTATTGTAGATGTAATAGGGTTACCTAGTTTCCAAGTGCTTTTGAGAAAATTTACATAAAGACTGTACAAGGTGACTAAGAAGTGTTTTTGAATATTTTGTTGATGTTGGAATATTCTAGGATTTTTTGTAATGTTGCTACATGGTCCACAAGATGTTTTTGGATTTGGTGAAGTGTGAATTTGGCTTCTTGAGAGTGTTTATGTCAGTTTGGCCAACCTGGTATGTTAGCGCTATTTGTGAATGAGCTTTGTGGGTTTTGGAAGCTTGGTGTAGTGTGTTGATGTAGATTTGGGTCTTGGTTAACCCTTTGTGTGGTTTCCCCTCACTTCTTTCCACCACAGAGGTGTTTGGTGTTGAACCATTTGATGGTCGCACATTTGAAGTGCATACACTTCATTGAAGCTGACTTAGAGGAGGTTATTTGAGGTTGTGGAAGATATATATGCAAGGTCAAAATTTTGGAGAAGTATGTGGCATGGAATGATGTATGTGTGATCATGTGTTGAAATTTGAGTGGGAGGAAGAATGCCTAATACTACTGGAAGAAGTGAGAAGAAGATGTCTACATTTTAGTGTGCCAAAAGTCATTGGAGGTAGTGAGCCGAAGGTTGCTGATGGTAAAGAGACATTATGATGGTTTCTCTAGTTGCTCTAGCATAGTGAACCTCCTTATAACTATTTCTTTGTAATCTAAAAGAAGTGATCTTCCTAGGTAGTGATCCCTTGGCAGCATGCCTTTCCTTTTGAATAGTGAGTCCTCTAGGAAGTTAGCCCTTCAAGAAATGGACCTCTTGTAATTGGTTTTGGTTCTCATATAGTGAGTTAATCCTCACCATAGTTTTTCCCTTATAGGGTTTTTCATGTAAGAATTTGGTGTTCTATTGTGAATGATTATGGATGTGATATAGTTTCATTTGTCTACATTCATACTAATACTTAGTAAGGTATTTAAGGTTTTATTGCACAACTGATTCACCCCCCCTCTTAATTGTCCTATGTGTCTAACAATTGGTATCAAAGTAGAGGTTCCTTTGAAAAATATTAACCGTTTGAGGTAGATCTGGATGGCACATAAGAATGGTGTCAAAGCTCCTATATTTGATAGAACAAATTATACTTTCTAGAAGGCTGGGATGGAATCCTTTCTCACCATATTAGGGTTTGGCATATGGAAATCAATCAAAAAAGTATATATTTCCTAATACTCCTTCAATAAATGAAAATGATATCAAGGAGTATGAGAACAATGGAAAAGTGAGGAATGCTATTTTGAGTGGGCTTTCAGATTCAAAACTTGTGAAGGTGATAAGTTGCAAAGTTGTTAAAGAGGTCTGAGAGAAGTTGAAAAGCTTTTATGAAGGAGATGATAAGGCTAAGCAAGAAAAGATGCAAAATTTTATGGCCAAGTTTGAAACCCTAAGGATGTTAGAGGATGAAGATATTGCAGGCTACATGCATGGAGTGGATGAAATTGTCAATTCCATCAATGGTCTTGGTGGAAAATTGGAGGAAAATGAAATTGAGAAAAAGGTATTGAGATCCCTTCATAAATCCTATAGTTCCAATGTTTCTTTTATTGAGGAAGCTCAGAATATGGATCAATATACTAGAGATAAATTATTTGGTGCTTTAACTACTTTTGAATTAAGAGATTTTGACAAAGATGCACCAAGGAAAGAAACTGGTTTTAAAGTCAACAAGAAAGAGGGGAATAATGAATATGATCTAGATGATTTTGATGAAGTGGAAGCGAATTTTATAAGAATAAGGTGAATTCTTCAAGAAGAGTAACTATGGTAAAGAAGATAGAGGTACATCTGATGATAAGGAATTAGACTACCTAAATAATGAAAGTGATGAATTCTTGTTCATGGATTTGAATATTGAAACTAATTCTACTAACCCTAAGAAATTTGTGAAGAAAAATTCTCTAGAAATAGGTCGTAGTATCAAATGAATTATGTTGACTACCTTTCATGCAAAAGAGGAGAGAAACTACTGGATAATTGACAATGAATGTTAAAATCAAATGATAGGTGATAAGATTAAGTCTGTTAACCTTAAGAAATATAATGGTGGTTGTGTTAAGTTTGGTGATGACACATCTGCTAAGATATGTGGAAAAGGTTCAATTAGTATTAATGGCAAGCATAAGATATATTATGTTCTTTATGTCAAGGGTCTCTAGCATAATCTTCTCATTGTAGGAAAATGTGTAGTAGAGGATACAATCTAGTGTTTTAGGATGATGGTTGTGAAATCAAAGAAAGAAGCTCTAAAATCTTGGAGACAACAAAAACCATGTTGAAAGAAGCAAATCTATCAGATGTTTATTGAACAAAAGTTATTCATACCATAGTTTACATTATCAACAAAGCAAAATCAAGAGTGAATAGTTCAAAGACCCCCTAAGAGCTATGGTATGGAAAAAATCCTACTGTGAAATATCTCAGAGTGTTTGGAAGTAAATGTTATACTGCAGTAATGAAAAAGTATCCCTTTTTTCCTTAGTTTGGGAATGAATTAATAAAATGGACTAAATGGTGCCTTATTTAGGGTGTTGTAAAGTGTTTCTTTACACTTTTACATTAATCTAGGCTTAACTAATTAATTAAGGTTATTATAGTTAATTGGCCCCTTAAATTCAAATATGAGTCTAATTTATTACATTTTCTAAGGGATAAATCCTAACACTCCTAAATAATATTACACAACACTTAATTTTGAAAGGAATGTGTCCTAGGCTAGTGACCTAGGATCCATTCGCCACTTGGAAAATGGGTCCTCACTAGGTCCTAGGACCCCCTTTTGACATGGCATTTCACTTCCCCTGAAGTGTGTCCTAGTTAGGTATGCTAGGATCCATTTTCCCTATGGCGAATGAGTCCTCACTAAATCAGGATGCCCCCCTTGGGATATGTTTTTGGTAGTATTTTAATGATTTCAAATCCTATATCTGATGTCAGCTTTTGTTATTTGAATTTTAGGATTTAATCTTAAGTTATGTATAAATATAAGGTTATTTCACATAGTTTCACCTAGCAAAAATTGAAGCAATCAAGAGTACTTTCACAAGAGCATTATAAAGCATTCAAGAAGGAATTCAAGGACAAATTATTGAAGTTTATTGTAGAAATCAAAGATCTATTTCATCATGTCAAAGTCATTCATGTTGTTGAGCTAATGTGTTGATGTAGCATTAAAGATCTAATTCAAGCATTGTTTCATATCAAAGTTCATGATCAAGAGCTACATTCCTTAAAGCCACTTCATGCTAAATTTCATATTTGCAATCCAAGGTTTTTATTAAGGTGTGGTGAGTAGAGACATTACTTTGTTCATTCATCATTCCTTTTATGCATTGTTTCAATTCAAGGTTTAATTACCAAAACGGGGTTTGACTAATGCAAACCCCTATTCCCTAACAAAACAACATTTTTATTCTCCTTTGATGTGTGATTGTAGGTTTTAGGTTGAAGATCAAGTGGAGAGGAAAAATGGATTTTTTTTTCAAAGTTGTCAGATCTTTCTTACAAGATCACGAAAAGTATTCTACAAAAAATATTTTTGACTTTTAGGAGCTAAACACATGGGATCTGAGAGTGCAGAAATTGAAGAATATAACCCATAAATTGATTTTCCAGAACCCTAGTAGGGACCCATTCGCCACTAGGCGAATGAGTCCTTAGTGAGGCCCAAAAAAACACTTTTTCCATCAGGTACACATCATTTTACCATCGTAAAGCCTAACTTTTTACTATTATATCAGTTAGGTTTGTTTTTTATATTCATCTATGCATAATTGAATGAAATAACAAGTGAAAAGTGTGGTTTATCATCTTGTTGATTCATTTTGATTAACCCTCATTTTTATATATTTCATTTTAGTGAACTTGACCTTGTACATCAAAATTCTGAAAATTGGAGTCCTTTCAAACCTTAGATCTAGGATTTGCATTAGTTTGCATTGCATTGCATTAGTTTGCATTTCATAGAAGGTTTGTCAAAATTGCATTAGTTCGCATTGCATATAGGGTTTAAATTTGCATTTTTTCATTGTTTAAATCTAAAAAATCCAAAAGTTTGCATGCATATTACATTAACTTTGCATAGTGTTTTCCTATTAGTGTACTTTTCATCATTCACATTCAAAAATTGCATCAAAATTACATTTCAAAAAGTGTCATATAGTTCATCTTTTTTCCTTCATTGCATTTGCATTTCAACATCAAATTTTGGAAAATTATGCTATAGAAGTTACAATTTGAAACATGAAACAAAAATCACATCTAATCACTTTGAAATTGTATTTTTCAAATTTAAAAACTCCTATATCAGGACCCATTCGACATAGGGTGAATGAGTCCCTGTTAGGGTTACAAAGGTAGCAAGTTTTCACAGTTCTTAAGGTTCAAGATCAGATTCAAAGTTTCCCAAAAAAGCATACCAAGACCCATTCGCCACTGGGAAAATGAGTCCTTGGAGGCCTATAAAAACAATTTTTTTCAACTTTTTGGTGATTTTTTGTACTTCCTAGGCTTGCTAGTAACCTATAGTATCAGTATGGAAAGTCTTAGAAACTTCTATTTTATGCATCTAGGTCAAAATCATCCATTTATTGTAGTCATTTTTGAATCATTCCAAAATCATTCTAGTAGAAAAATCATCAAATCTAAAAATGTTTACATTTCTAAAACTTTGCATAATATGGATAAAAGTACTTTTCACTTTTCATACACAATGTTTACATTCATGAAGCTTTGCATATAAGTTTGATAAAAAAATAAATCATTTTTTAATACACATTGTTTGCATTGTTTAAGCTTTGCATAAATTGGATAAAAGTACTTTTCACCTTTGGACATACATTGTTTATATTCTTGCAACATTGCATAAGATTGTTAGAAGTACTTTTCATTTTTGGTCACACAATGTTAGTATCATATCTTTCTAAGGTTTTCTCCCACAAGGAGGCTGGGGGGGGCAAGCATTAAGAAACTCTAACTTTAATGAACCTAGCCATGGGGGCCAAACTTGTTTGGGGTATGCATGTAAAGGGAGAGAAGAAGTGGGTCAAGGTTCTCAGAAGGAAGTACTTGGGTTTAGATTTCCCAACACGCATCCTAACAACTGTGGACCCTCTGAAGGGATCAACGATCTGGAACTACATCTTGGAGTGTAGAGACATCGTTTCCAAACATGTAACTTGGGAGGTAATAAATGGTCAAAGTGCATCTTTTTGGGGTGACTCTTGGGGTGGACAAAATCCATTGGAAAAATACCCCAATATGGAAGACATCAAAGCAAAGACAATCAGAAATTGGGGCACCGAGGTTTGTAACTATGTGAAAGTAACCTAGAAAAATGGGGTATGATAATGGGAATGACACTCCTTTCAAGATGTTAATGACCCTCAGGCACATAAAGTGGCACTAGCAGAAATCTTGAAAAACTAAACATTTTCCCCAACCGATCAGGAGGATGTCATTAGGTGGTGAGGGTCTAGCATAGGGGCATACAAAGTGAAATTGGGATACAGGATTAATGATATTGCATTAGCCAGATAGAATTTGCCATGTAAGCTTCTTTGGGGTAAAAGTTGTCTCCAAAAGGTGGGAGTTTTCTCCTAGTTGGCAATATAAAAATGAATTCTAACTGAAGACAGACTAGCTACAATTGGGATCCAGGGTCCTGGAAGATTTGTGCTCTGCAAGTGCAACAATGAATCTACAAACCACATTCTTTTGACCTGTTCTTATACATATAGGTGTTGGAAATATTTCATGTCCAAACTAAATTTTCAATGTTTGATCCTAGTGGACATTGAGGATTGGCTTAATATGTGGTCATTACCATTTAGGAAGTTAGTGTTTGAGAGCATATGGGAAGTCACCCCTTCATCCATCATATGGGAAATTTGGAAAGAACACAATAGAAGAATTTTTCAAGACAAGGAAATGGAGCAAGAAAGGTTATGTGTCAAAATTGAGGGGGTGATCACAAAACTAGTAAATTAAGAAGTTCAAAGCAAAGAAAACAAGAAAATAATGTTCATGAATTGGGATGATAGGTTTTTAATGTCCTTCATGGGGTTGGAAACTCCCCTTCTATGTGGGATTGGCAGGAATGATTTGAATTCAAAAAAGAGGTCGGAGGTTAAATGGATGGCTTCGGGGGATAGGTGGATTAAAATGAACTTCGATGGGGCCTCCAAAGGAAACCCTAGTCCAAGTGGATCCGGGTGTGTTGCACATGATAAACATGGGTTAAATCTTGTAGACAAGTTTGTCTATCTAGGGGAATGCACCAATAACGAAGTAGAGTTTAAATCAACACTGATCCTAGGGTTGCATGTGGATTTGGAGTTAGGACCAAAAAATTTACACTTGGAAGGGGAATCTCTCATCATGATAAATGCCATCCAACTCATCTCTACACCAAACTAGAAGCTCAACCATTGGCTCCTACCCATCAAAGACGTGTTAACAAAGTTTGAAGCCTTCTGGATTAACCACGTATATAGGGAAGGGAATGATGTGGCCAATAGGTTGGCCAAGGTGGTGGCGGAAAGAGCTCAAAATTAAGATGGCGGCCAAGTTGGCATCGTACACGGGTGATGGGACAAGTCTCATAAATAAAAGGCACATGACAACTTACTCTCCAAGTACAACTACTAGAATTATGACATGGGAAAAGACTGGTGCTGAATTTGGTAATTATATTTTGGCATGGTTGTTTACAAATGAATGGTGGTAGAGGTGGCCAAATATTTAATGGCATCTTGCAGATCTTTTGGTAAGCGTTGGATGATACACTACTCGAAGAAGCCATCATAAAGACATAGGGTGAAGTTATTGAAATAGGTGTGGGTGGCAGCATTGTAACCAACATTGGCTGGCTCTTAATATTTCTCTCGATTGAGTGCAATGGATATGTCGCTCTTCTTGAATACCACCAAGAAACAACAAGTGTTTCATGGAGAAATCACTGATAAATGCCTGAAGGGAATTGTGCTGTTGCTGCACCCACTGGTGCTTTGTGCGGTCAAAAAGATTCTAGGTTGAGAATTCTTGCTAGCCCACCAAAGGTTTAGGGTTAACACCGATATCATAGCAATGTTCTTGGTGATGTTAATTTATATGTGAGTCTCCAAAGCCAAAGGGAAGAAGCTCTATCATATGGTTTTTTCACACTCACTACTGGGGGAAATTGATGAAGCCCTGAACAATGTGGATGGAAACCTACTCATTTCGATGCCACAAAATTACTATATGTCTCTAGGAAATGGGCTAGAGGTTTTGAAATTCCCAATGGTGTGCTCGCTAAAACTGGTTGAACTGGAGAAGTGCTGGGGAGAAATTGAGTGAAGCATCACTTTCCTGATGCATGTGGCAGGCATTGCCAGGAATTGGGCAGATGGAAGGGTTCGAGAATATGTGAAGGCAGAAGGGTTGGAAGGGAAAGTGTGGACAATGGTCGATGGGGATTGGGAGTTGGGTGATGGTACGAATGATTTGAAAATGACTTCAGAGATATGGAAGAAAAGGCCAACTAGCTTTCTCATCAACCATGTGGCGCAGACTACCTTGTGGTGTTGAATGTGATCGAGGCCAATAAAATGTAGGAGGCCATCGATGGTGATGAATGAAACCCTATGTAGATGGTAAAGTTTTCCTTTTGGTTATGTTTGGTAATCAAAGTATATGAAATGGGTCTGTTAATATGTGTTTGAAGTTAGTTCGTGGCCGGTATGGCCATTATGTAAATGTAACCTTTTTTTATAGTAGCTAAGGGTGGGAGTAGAATTAGATGATGGAAGCATGATGCAGGATATGTATGTATTAGGATGGTATAAGGATGATGATGTGAACACTGTACAATGTTTTTTTTTATTAATACAGGGTGCTGCCCCTTAGTAGTTATTTAACTATCAAAAAATTAATTCATTCATTTTTAATTAGTTATTAATCTCATGTATTTCCACCTTTTTCTTAACAACCACTCTTCCAATTGACTAGATAATCAATTCCACTTCACTGATCAATCAAATCAGTTCACTCCCACTCAATGAGAGTTAATGAAGCAATCAAATCCCTTAACTCTTCAATCAATTCCTCATACAAATAGTTATCTGAAATCCTCCAGTCAGTTGCAGTGAGTTAACTCCCCAATCAATTCCTCTCAACAATCCTCAAACCTTGGTCTTGATCTTTTACCTCTTAATATTGATCATTCATCCAAATCAATCATTTGTATAAAAGCAGACTGCATACCTCTTTGAAGGCTAACCATATTCTTCAAGATTTTTCTTTCAATCATTCTTCTTGAGGAATGAAGAACTTTGGAATTTTGCACCATTGTTATCATCCACATAGTTTTGAGCTTGAAGTGAAGAAGAGCATACTAAACTCTGAGAGCAAATCAAAGTGAAGGAGGACAATGGAAGTAATCCATAACACACTGAAGGTGAATGTATTGTTTATTTGAATCTGATTTCATTTTTATTTCTTTTTTTCTATTGATTGATTTGGAATGCATTTAGGTATTGAATTGCAAATTTGTGGTTTTTTTCTTTAATTCTTTATCTCCATTACAACTAATATCCATTTTTCCAAGTCACATTCTGTAAAAATATCCTATATGAATAGAAAATAAAATAAAATAAAAAAATAAGTGTATTTAAATATTAAAATCAAATCAAATGAAGGATAACACAAAAGGGGTTGGGAAAGAAGTCACCTAGTGAAGCAACTGCTTCTCCAGTAAAATTTATAACAAAACAAAAATAATAAAATGTGTTTTGGTGGTTGTTTAGGTTATTACCTTGGTCAAACCCCCCTTTTGGTATTTCTACCTTCATGGATAGCCTTATTTCTAATAGATTTTAAAATAAAAGAGTATACAAGATGAAATGCTTAAGCTATAATGATAATTACATAGATAAGAAGAATCCTAAATGTAAAATGCTAGCACTTATGAATCTTCA
Organism: Sequoia sempervirens; assembly: GCA_007258455.2. Classification (NCBI taxonomy): domain Eukaryota; kingdom Viridiplantae; phylum Streptophyta; class Pinopsida; order Cupressales; family Cupressaceae; genus Sequoia; species Sequoia sempervirens. Next base: position 153,304 of record VDFB02324950.1, read on the forward strand.
AATGAGATAAAATATAAATAGCAAGATATAAAGGGAGAAATCTAACAAGACACTATCACTTTGAAGCTTTCAAAAATACCAAGAATACCAATCATTTTTTGCCTCAACCATTGCCACAATCTCACAAATAGCTTTCTTTAAAATGGAGAATTAATCACATGCAAGAGTGATTGGTAAAGCTATGGAGTTTATTGGATTTTTTATTTCAAAGATAGAGTTAAAAATATGTTTCTAAGTGATATAATGAGAGTTGAAAATCAAAATAGGAAACTAAAGGAATGATAGAGGTCAAGTAGTTGTGTAGTTATGTATGCAAAATAATTACTTTCCTAACTGTCGATAAGACTAGGGGAAAGCAACACTCAAATGACCATTGGATTTGTGTATTTTCATGGGATTCTAGCACATCATGTGCATTTTTGTTTTTTTTTCTCTGATCTTGGTAAATTTGATCCAGAAAGGATGCAAAAGGTAGAAAATTTCACAATATTATAGAAAATATGTCATCTATGTGCTACCATTTTATATTTAAAACAATTCATATCAAGATGCCAAAGTGAGGACAAGATATAGTGTCAAATTATAAGGGTGTGTAATTTTTAACATTATAAACACATTAAAATATATATACATGGAGAATTTGTTTTTGAGGAATAAACCCTATAAAGCATCATTTCATTATAAAAAGCTTATAGAATGGTCTATTAATCTAGACCACACCTAGGGAACCTCTTCTCCTCACTTCCACATGACCAATAATACCTCATGTGCATAGCAATATAATTCACTATTTATCTCCAAATTCCATATGAATATTAATGAAAGAGAACCTCCTTAAATATAGAATAAGGGATGGGAAAATGCTTGAAGGGGTATTAGTCACACCAATGAACAAAACTACCATTTATAAATAATCAATAATCTAATAGTTTATCAGATCATTAATTATCTTAATGGTATATGCTTTGTAAAATATATAATATATATTAGATTTAATAATCTTAGATTAGAAAAATATAAATTTAATAGTGGTATGACCCAACTTATGTTCTAACAATATGGACCTAAGAAACAAAACCAAAAGAAACATGAAAATAAAGAATATCATGTTAGATGGAAAGGAAAAGAATTGAAGGAGAATATATATATATATATATATATATATATATATATATATATATATATATATATATATATATATATATATATTGAAGTAGGCTATCTTGGGTGGCCAAAGAATCCTTACTCGTTTCCTTGATTTTGAGTACTTAACTCAAAATTCTTACCTATGATGTCTAAGGTAGAATCATCTCATAAGTAAAGCAATATTGCATCAGCTAGAGCTATTTATTTCTTTTTTCACATAATTAATTTAGATTTTCAAGGTCATCTTACTCTTATTACAAAGAACAATTCTCATGCTAAAGGATCATTTTGGCTACTATCATAGTTCAACATATTGACTTCAAATACAGTATATTTCTACTATGTAGTATTGCATATTTATCAAGATGCCTCCAAATTCTAATCACATCATTGTATTGATACTTTGAACATGTTTCCAAAATAGTTTCCAACGACTATCTGGAAATGATAATTTCTAATTCAAATTACTTTCTATAAACATCCAACATGTGTGTGCTACTGGACATAATATAAATAAATGGTTGACATCTTCAAATTCTTGTTCACAAAGAACATATTTAAAAGGCTCTATTATCCCTATTTTTGCAAGCCTATCACTTGTCAATATTTTATTTTTGATGGCTAACCATCAAAAGTAGCTTGCTTTAGGAAAAACCTTTGAATTCCAACAAAAATTATAAGCTCTTTGTTCCACTATATGTGAACCAACTTGTGAAATTGACCTATAGCCCTCCTTCACTGTATAACAATCTAATTTTGATTTTTCCCATATTAACCTATCAACTCGTGTTGATTGGTAAACAGTCTGATCCTAAAGGATAGATTGTAGAAGTCTCTTGTGCTCATTGTTGATTGGATAAGTTGAAAAGTCCTTCCATTTTACTTGACTTGTCAAAGTATCTACTTGGTGAATGTAATCTTTGATTCTTGACCCCCAGCTAATTGACAACAAGTTTTCAGTACTTTCAAAATTATGTAATGCATTTAGAATTGGATATCCATTCCAAGAATCCTTGAGAAAATCCCCTCATTACCATTATTTACCTCTAAAGTTAAATGTGGAACAATGACATTAGCTTGGATGTCTAAATTATAGAAATCCCTTATATCTCACAAAAATTTGAACCTCTCAATTATTATGTAGAATAAAGATTTATGTTGATTTTTCCATAACTCAATAGTACAATATTTGATAGAACTAGAGTCTTGTATAATTAAAAAAATACAAATTTGTAAAATATTATCTAAAAGAAATATTTTCACCTTAACAATCTTTTTCTTAAATTTTACAATTTTTTCTTTTGCACAATTTCTAACTAAAAATAATAATTATCAACAAAAACAAATATCATTTATAGTTTGATAATTCAAATAATAATGACCAATAAATAAATATTGGTCATTATAACTACCATGCTATGACAAGAACTAATAGCAAATATGTTATGCTTTTAAAACTTCTAATAACAATTAAATTTATTATTTATAATGACATACGGTACAAGGTCACTTTAAGATTGACCAAAGTTCCTCATTAATAACTTTTTAGTTGTTATACATATATTTACGAATTAGCTTTTAATTTCTTCCCAATAAGCCACCTTAGATGTATTGGATTTATTCTGTTTTAATATGATTTGAATCTTCAGAAAATTATGTTAATAGATGCATCTTAAAATATGAAAGTCATGGCATAATAAATGTTGTATGGTGATTAGTCTATTATATTTCAAATTTGAGTTAATAATGTGTTGTATAATAATTGGTCCTTTTGGTTGTAGTAATTAATAAGAAGTATAAATATTATTATTGTATCTAGTTATGTGTAGTAGTATGAAATATATATAAATGACAATGTCATATTAAATTTAAACTAAAAAGAGAAAAATGCTTTTAGAAACAATATTTATGGAATAATAATGAAGATTGCAAATAAATTATAGCAAGTATTTAAATTTTAGTTAAAAGTAAAATAAATGGATATAATTAATCTTAAGAAAAATAATTAATTAGAAGAGTTCTATATTGATGAATTATTTTGAATTTTAAATAATTATTTATTTTATAAAATCAATTATTTATTTTATTATTTAGAAAAAATAAATAAATAAAATCAAGTAATAAATATTAATTCCTATAATTATCCTAAAATGATAGAGACTAATAATTATATATACTTCTCTTTATATTTTATATGGAGTGATATTATCCCTCACCATTCACTATGTGACAATGATACTTGACCACTATGGTAGCTTAAGTGGACAAGCTTTTGTTTAATTTATTCACTTCAAATAATAAATTAAAATTAAAATTAACCTAAATCTCAAATTTATTAGAAGAAAGAACAACTCAAAGATTATAATATGTTTTCAAATTTAGTCATGTATCCAACTAATAAAATTGACCTTTAATTCAATGTGAATCTCAAAATAAAAGATAGAAGAATTTAAAAATGGCATATTCACAAGAAAATTCACCGTTATGACAAATTCACCTTAAGAAAAATTCACCACCAGCACTTGCCATGGAAAATTATTATTAAAAATGTTAATATGATGATTTTTTGCAAAAGTGTCGATAAAGGCGTGGTTTGGTGGTCAAGTCGCTTGGTTGTAGTGATGGCCACTAGGGTTCAAACCCTCGCTGGGCCAAGAGCTCGTAGGCCCTTGTGCCTTCGTTGGGCCATTGCGCTCGTGGGTTGGGTTTGGTAGTTCTTGTACCTAGTTCATAGCTCCGGTCAAAGGTGAATTTGTCATGGCGTGAATTTTGGGGATTTTGAAATTGAGTAGTATTCAAACAATATAACCCAAATTATATTAAATGTGAATCTCAAAGCCATATGAAAAAATTGAAGAGCTTAAAAACTTGATACCATGTTTGAAATTGTATCATGTATTCAAACAATATAGTTGAAATCATATTCAATTTATGAATCTCAAAGCCATGTCAGATAACAAAAGAGTTTAAAAAATTGATACCCAGTTATGAAATTAAGTCATGTATTTAAACAATATAACTGAGATCATATTCAACATGAATCTCAAAACCATATCAGAAAACAGAAACATTTAAAAAATTAATACCATAATTTAGAATTGAACATATATTAAAACAATAAAATTAAACTTGTATTTAATGTAAATCTCGAAACTATATAAAAAAACTCAAAATAATTTATACCATATTATAAAATTGAATCATATATTCAAACAAAGAATCTGAGATTTTATTCAATGTAAATCTCAAATAAAAGATCTCAATCTATCTACCAAAAGTAAAATAAAATAAAATAATCACTACTGTGTATTGATTTATGGAGAAGACAAATCTCCATCAAGAAAGTTTAGCAGGAAGGAACCCTTACACTTTGGACAACTGTCATCTCTCTTACATACCATATAATACATCAAACATCTTAGACACCCAACAAGCCTCATGCCAGACTCAACTTCTGATGCACTGTTATCACTACTACAACTGTTGATACAGTTGCTACTGTCTTTCCTGCTAGATTTGAAGGCTTTTGAGGTGGACAAATTCAGTTTCAGGTCTAGCCTTTTATCTTCTTCTTCAGTGGAGTTGAATCCCAAGCTTTTCTTCCTTGGAAAGGTCATAGAGCTTACACCAGCTCCTCCTGAATTCATGTAATACACTGCTCCAGTCTGCACCATGGAAAAGCATTCAGAAATTTGTGTAAACAAACAAGAAATTTATGATATTACTATCAAGATTCAACCGTGTAGTTTTACGAGTCAAAAAATCCTGATAATAATATCATAATTTGACACGCTGTGAAAAAAACCTCCTATTTATCAATCAAGAAACTAACAAATTTAACTCACAATGAAGGGCATGCATGTATTATAACTTAAAGATTAGAAGGATTTGAGCAATGTCTGACCTTTAAGTCTAAGCACTTCTCCAACCCAGGGTAGAGGCTTTGTCCTTGTCCCAAATCCAACAGATCAGCTTCTATTGAATCCAATTCAATTGATTCAAACCCACATGAAGATGAAGAAGAAGGTGAATTTCTTGTGCTGCTTCCCAGCAGATTAAGAGTTACTGGATTCCTCTGCTCATTAAAATGTCCAGGCATAAGCTGGACCACTTGCTGCTTATCTTCACCCCATACTTTTAACCTCTTGCTTACTCTCTCAACAGCCATCCTTCATTAAATTCTCAGAGTCTTAATGAGTAACAATGGTGGACAGAGTATTTATAAATAAAAGAAAACTTCACACCACAAGTTGTAGGTAAGCCTTAAAATTCAGGCTAGATTTCAATGCCGGTTCTTGTGTGGTAGTTGTAGGTTGTACCCATGACATTAAATTTTGGAATATGATTGATAGGGCAAAACAAAAGAACTATTAAATTTTCGAAGTTTCTGATTGATGGTTACTGTTTATTTTCCAGCCATTCATTTTCAAACTTGTTAGTGTGTCTTCATCTTAGGCTGGCTGTCATTTATGACATGTTGATACAAAACTATAATATTAAATACTATCATGGGAAAAGTGTGTACTCTTCCATTCAACTTAACAATCCAACCTGTAAGGATTGGCATGGCATCTTTGTGACAGTTCAACAACCGAATATCAACTTCATCTTTAAAGTTCATGACTTTTTGTACACTTTTCTTCTTAAATATCAAAGATTTTCATAACCAAAGCTAAATCTAAGTGAAATAGAAAATTATTATTGATTGATTATTATTCAAGTATTACTTTTGTGTACTACACTAAAACTCATAAATCAGTTTTTAATGATCTTGAACGTTTATATGGTAACAAATTGAAATGACAAACATTACACCATTGATGACATAGAAATGTGTTGCTCAGCTTTTAATGATCTTGAAGGTTTATATGGTAACAAACCGAAATACAAATGTTACACAATTCAATATGGTGTTCCACATCAACATTGAGATGGCATAGAAAGGAGTTGCTCTCTCTCTCTCAGATTTTTTAGGGAAAAATGTTATTTTACTAGGTAACATAAATAAAGAAAGCAATCGAATAATAATTAGTATTAATAATTGAAATTATTAAAATTAAATATGGAATTGAAAAAAAGTAGATGTGATATCTAGTTTGAAATTTGATGATAGAAAAGTGTTCTCACAAATGTTAAAGTTGCTTTGTTAATATTTTAATTTTTAAAATTAACTCCAACAAAGATCTTAGATTCTACAAAATGATTGTTTTTGCTTTGGATTACCCATGTAAGTGTATAATTGATCTGTATAATTGATCTATATGAGTGTAGATTTAAACTTGAGTCCAAACATGATCTGAAACTTATGGATGTAGTCTAGTAGAATGTGGTCTATTGGAATTCACCCGCCTTGATTTATTTTGTCTAAATGTAGTTAAGGACAAGTGGTATTAAGGAACACCTTTGGGGAATCTATTAGGTTACAAGGACCAAGTTCTCATTAGTCAAACTCTGAATATATTGTCTTTATGACTCTAAGTGAATGATGAAAGATGTTGACCAAGTGTGCAATAGACCTAGGATGAATATCTCTATATAAATACTCTAATAATTTTGCTATGATGCTCTCATAAGTGCTCTATATGTCAACTTCTTATATAATACCTAGATGAGGTCCAACATGGTTTTAAATGAATAAGAGAACATCCTTGAATACAACTAAGAATGTGAATATGTCCAACATGGTTTTAAATGAATAAGAGAACATCCTTGAATACAACTAAGAATGTGAATATGTGTTACGTTGTCTCACAATAGGTAATAAATAGGTAAAAAATGCTTAAATTCAAATTCTAAATTGTATAAGAATGTGAATATGTCCAACATGGTTTTAAATGAATAAGAGAACATCCTTGAATACAACTAAGAATGTGAATATGTGTTACGTTGTCTCACAATAGGTAATAAATAGGTAAAAAATGCTTAAATTCAAATTCTAAATTGTAAAAAAATAAAATTTTAGATCCATGGGTGTGGAAGTGACCTAGGTCTTGAAGTTTGCACTCAAGAATCTAATCTAAGATGGCAAATTCAATCTAGGGATTATGATCAATATGAGGAATAAATCATAAGGGGATCAAGATGTGGTGATGTTAGAGCTAAATTCACATTAAAATATGCTACTTATAATCTAGTTATTTTATTTAGGACACTCTAATCAAAGTAGGTCCAAAGCATAAGGGGAAAAGGCATGCATATGGAATTTTCAGCACTACATCCCCCCACTTGATGGGCATGTGAACTGCTAAATAGATGCATGTCAAATAAAAAAGTTGTAAAAAATGATAATTAAATTATTTTTGTATGGTCAAAGGATATAGATTTGTGTAAAGTAACAAATCAGTCTTTAATTCTTCTCACAATAAGCACTCCATGGAAACTTATAGAATAAAATAAAAATGCAATGTGTAGCATCTATCAAGAATTTTAAATTGATCATAATCACAACTTACTTAAATTGATCATAATCACAACTTACTTAAAGGAACTATATATGAAAATAGTAAAAGTCATAATCACAACTTACTTAAATTGATCATAATCACAACTTACTTAAAGGAACTATATATGAAAATAGTAAAAGTCATAAGAATAATTTAATGAGATATTTCACCTATTATTGAAAATCATAAAGATTTGTCTGCATAGAAAGGACTTTTACCAAGTAAATAAATTATTAATGGACTTTTATCATGAACAAGAAATATTTCACTCTACAAATTGATAAATGCTTACCTTAAGATGTGAAAGATAATGGGCTTGTCATTGCATTGAAAATGAAATACAAAATAAATTTCCTACTTAATGCTAGGATGAGAGATGTTATTATTTATCTAATCTAACAAAAAAATATTAGAAGAACATTTTATTTGTCATGTAGGACATTAAATATAGAAATCCTTGCAAATGTGGGACTGATATGAAAAATAAAATCTAGATAAATAAGCTAGCTCTTTTTTATTCTAGCTTAAAACCTAATTCTAATTTAAAGGAAAAGGAGATAAGTGCATAAAGTAAATGCATATGAAAAATAAAATCTAGAAAAATAGGCTAGCTCTTTTTTATTCTAGCTTAAAACCTAATTCTAATTTAAAGGAAAAGGAGATACGTGCATAAAGTAAATGCATAAAATTAAAAGTTGACATGGAACACAAACACTTCTTTTCTAATCACACATAACCATTAGAAACACAAATTAATAGTCAACAAAAATAAAATTAAAACATGATTATTATAATACAACAAACAATTTATCCATAAATGGCACAAATTAATAGTCAACAAAAATAAAATTAAAACATGATTATTATAATACAACAAACAATTTATCCATAAATGGTTCAAGAATAAGTATTGCAAGAATCTCAACTTCTTATATTGATTTTATTTAAAAAATTCAATTAGATTTACATATATATAAAAATCTAGATGTTCTTTTACACAAAAAAATGTCCCTCTAGGGAATAGAAATAAGGAAACTAAGAAATAAAATTACAGACTTGTAAGGCTCTTTAAGCTTTAGTCTACAAAGTAAAATTTGGTTTACAGTTGAACACATGACCCTTTATTTATAGAAGAACCTCCCAAAAGATAATAGAATTCTCATAAAACATCAAATATTAAAAATTCATACCCAGTAGAGAATCAATATCAACAACCCCCATCAATGCCTTAACAATTATTTGAGTGTTCCATTTAAATTTTTGTTTGAAATACCTCTCCCTCTACATTGATAACCACTGAAATTCAATGGTTTCTCACATGCTATTCATCAGTGGTTGGATGAATTTTCTTGGATTACGCTTAAACAGGTGGTTTAGAATCTAAAATTCAAGAGAATTCCTAATTAATTGATCCTTTTACAGTTAGATATGGTTAGGCTAGAGTAGGTGGTTTAGAATCTAAAATTCAAGAGAATTCCTAATTAATTGATCCTTTTACAGTTAGATATGGTTAGGCTAGAGTAGGAAGGTTTGTTGCATGTTGAATAGTTTGATAGATGCCTTTGAATCCTCCTTTGAATTCCTAATTAATTGATCCTTTTACAGTTAGATATGGTTAGGCTAGAGTAGGAAGGTTTGTTGCATGTTGAATAGTTTGATAGATGCCTTTGAATCCTCCTTTGAATGGTTCTTGCAATTAAAATATGATTAGCAAGCTTGGTCACACTTGAAAATAGTTTAAAATATGTATTCATTTATTATAAGTTATCTAGATTTGAGTTGACATGGCAAAATGGATGGCTCCCACTACTTATTTATAAAAATATTTTTCCCTTACCACCTAAATCCTTAAGAGTGTCATGTGGAACTTTTCCAAAATAATTCATGACCAAAACTATGTAAGAAAGGTATGCAGGATCCATCGTTAATGAAGACCTCTCAACATTGAATAAAGTAGAAGATAAAATCCTTAAATACACAAATCACATTGATTGACAAATGATCAATGGTTGAGGACTCAATGCATTAAGAAAATTCATACACATTTTCCTTGATAATTTACCATTGCCAAAATAAACAAGCGCTCTGCGTGAGCTAGAGTCCCTGCCTTGAGCAAGTATGTTTGTAGGTAAAACAGTGACAATTGTCAAAAGAGGACATAGAGTGCATAGGTCTGTATTGCAAGAGACAGTCATTATAAAATCTCGCTTTCCTATCTCTGCTAATCGGTCACTTGCAAAAAGGAAGGCAATTCTAGAAATGGGCTTTTCTCATACTGAGAATATTGAAGTCTTCAAATGATTTAAGTTGTATCTATTCCTAAACCATTGAATAGCCATCAATGGGATTTGGTCAATTGTTAGAGACAAAAGATAAGATTCTGAATCAAATTCTAGTGAATTGGGAAAACTGGCGTTCATCTTCAACTGGTTCTACTGTAAGATTGAATATTACAGACCTTGACTTGATTTGGGAAGTTTTGTGTAACAAATCGGGCCTATATAAGAAGAGCACACAAATGAAGCAACTCAACGAAGATGGTCTTGTCAGTCTAGAAGGAGAAATGTGGGCTCATCATAGTAGAATTATCAATCCTACTTTCCATATTGACAAATTGAAAGTTTGCTCTTTTGTTATTTTATTTGGTCACAATGATTCAAGTCATTGCTTGGAGACACTGTGTCTTGTTATTGTTAGCTTAGGTTCATGATAGTTTTGAGGGGGGGAGTTATTTTTCTTTGAAAACAGTTTTGATACACCATAGAGCAGCTTATAAAAAGGACATTAACAGATATATATACCCACAAATTGTTTTGGCAAAAACAGAGCAACAACACTTAAGTTGTACGAAGATCATACACACAAACTGAAATTGAGTTTTTATTATTAATGTCTACAATTAATCACACATAATAATGAGACTGAAGTAAAATCTATTACAACAAATCAAGCTAAACAAACAAAACAAAAACAAATAACCACAAAAAATAATGGCACTGAACATTGTATCTATTGCACTTCTAAACAAAATTAAAAATTAAAAAATTAAAAAAAGCTAAACAATCAAAGTCAATATCAAATTTAAAATCAAACTACTTGCGAAAGAAATCTGTAATATATTTAAAAACTAATCATCCTTTATTTTTTCTAATAATTATTTTCCTTACAGGTGTTCCAAAGCATACAATTAACTCCCTAGAGCTTCAATACAGTGAATGAAGTTGATCTCCTCTAATTTCTTATTCACAGAGGATTTTGAAGCCTTCAAAAACATCTAATGCGTTGCTTCAAAGCACAACCAATGCTAGATCTAACAGAAAATAAAATATCTTCCATTTAGTTGCACCAAAAGCCAAACTATAGTCAAGTTTATGATATTTAAAGGAGCAGGCAGCAACTAGCCCAGACAACAGAATTAAAAAACAACCAGTGTCACTTTGTAGAAATAAAACTAAATCAAGCAAGACTCTGCAAAAAAACTAAAAACTTCAGTGAATTCCATACCTTAAAGTTCCCTACCGGTGAATTAATCTTCAATCCACCAAAACCCAATACAAAGCAAAACCAATTAGATAAAGGATATCTCAAAGAAATGTGATAGATTGCAGGATATGTAAAAAATAGATTTTTTTAAAGGATTTAAAAACTTACAAGCAAATAGAACCGGTAGTTGTAATTCTGAAGCTTACAACTTTCACCAACATCCTACCTTCCTGTGATGAAATTGGAGCTTTTTGGAACACAAGGATGTTGTAGCCTGCAAAACAAAAAAGATACAACAGAAACAAGAAATCTAAACAAAAATATATAATAAATGAAATTTGTAAATGAATAAGAGGAAAAATAACATGAACCTTTGAGCAGAGAAATACAATGATTTGAAATATATTTTTGGAGGAAAAATATTACCGGATCATTGCTAAAAATATTACCACAAATTTCAAAGCTAATGTATTTACATTGTGCAATAACAAAAATACATTGGCAATGGGAACTCAAAAAAGCTGGAAAATTTATCCCCCAAATCAGCAGTAATTAAAATTGCATCCCTATCATATAATCCCCATTGCAAGAGATGTAAACCTAAAGTATATTATAGGATATGCACATAATGGACCTTTTTTTACCTTGTTGACAAGCCTGACTTCTACAACAATCTCTATATCGAGAACCATTAGAACATCTCTGGTGGCCTTCACCAGTTCTATGCATGCTTTAGACTTCTTGAAAAATGATGAGAATAGAAGGTGCTCTGGTGGGGGGTTATGTTCTCCCAACAACCCCGCAACAGAACCAAACAAGAAGCAACCTAAGGGAGACAAATAGAAATCTGCATTGAAAGGGAGCCTAAAGCCATCTATCCCTATCAAAAGTATAAGTAAACATATATGAATAAACTCCTTATCCCTTGCATCTACTCCCACACTTGCAATCTGTCCCACACCCACAGTTTCCTCCATAGCAAGACATGTTAGTTATTTTTGTGGAAAAAACTAATACAAACTATTCTTAAGAACAATAAGCAGTTATTTTTGTAGAAAAAACTAATGCAAACTATTCTTAAGAACTAAAAGCAGAACAAATGCAAACAGAAGAAGAAATACCCACCATTTATATAGCAGATAGAGCACCGAGAACATCAGACTTACACAATATAGGCCAATTATTGTTTTTGTGGCAGTTTTAAACAGTGTTAGACAAGAGGAACATCGCACTTTGTACAACTTGTATCAAGAGTAAAGAGTTGAAGTGAAAAAGGTTTTATTTAATAGTGGCTTGAAACAATGACTCAGATTACAAAACTCTGAACTGTCAAGAGTGCATGAATAAAGACAATAATACTACAAAATGACGAGGGAAATGGAATCATGTAAGTACAAGCATGCATTGGAAATTCACATTTCCTTAGAATTCTGAATTTTCATTATAAGAATATAGATTTGTAAGTAAACTACTTGAATGAATTTGAAGGATCCAAAAGACAAGAGACTAAATTGTGAAACAATGCTTTTCATGTACTGTGCTAATGAGTGTGTCAAAGTTTCTATATATAGTGGTGGAAATGTGCAAGCTACAGTTCTGGAGACAATGTTAGAATTTCTTCCTGAAATGAAAAACAACTCCACAGTACACTACTCTCTGGAAACCAAACTCATGCTTGTAGGTGATTATGTTTTCTGATTACGAATTCAAATTTCTGATCACCTTATCAATCCATTTAAATGTTAGAATAATTGTATAAACTAAAAAGAACAGAGCTATTGATAAACTAAAATAGGTGGCCAGGAAAGTGATCTTTCCCAATTACCCACAACCTGAATTGTATACAATAACCATACTTTGTATTCAAAGTAGAAAATTGCACCATAGCAAATCTATACCACGAACTTTCCAAGGAACTCACACTCAATGTTCCATTCCTTGAATACAAAGTCACACAAGTATAAGTTACAACAAAACATAAAATGAAATTGCAACTTATTATAGTCTACATATTTCATGCTAATACTGCATAACATCATACAGCCTATACTAACTATAAAGTTGTAGAGAATGTCATCATTTGCAATTGCAAGAGTCACATGTGCAGTTGGAGCCATACTTGCAATCATTCTCTCCTGCAACTGTCACACCATCCACATGCCTGGATTATCAAAGCAACAACAAAATCAGTTTATGCCAATCTGAATGAATTAGACAACTCTAGCAATTCCATTTGGATGAATGGCTTACCCCATGTCTGAGGCAGAGCTGCCCAACCCAATTGCCTTTGAAACAGATCTCTTCCCATATGTGAGGTCAGGACCACAAAAAATTACAACAGTCTTCTATAAATCAATGTATTTCCATCTATGAACTGAACTGTTAAATAACTCCTTGTGTTTATGCTGAATTTTAACCTATATTAAGACCAACAAGGACACCCACTATAGAAAAGAAAAGCTATGTATTGAATCCCCTTAAAGTAATTCAGAAGTAGAAGTAAACATATATGACTAAACTCCTTGTGCCTTGCATCCACTGTCACACTTGCAATTTGTCCCACACCCACAGTTTCCTCCACAGCAAGACATGTTTGTTATTTTTGTAGAAAAACTAATACAAACTATTCTTAAGAAAAATAAGTAGAACAAATGCAAACAGCAGAAGAAATACCCACCATTTATATAGCAGATAGAGCACCGAGAACATCATACTTACATAATATAGGCTGCAAAGTCGTTGTCTTTGCGCTGTGTACCTAAGAGTAGTTGTTTCCTAAATATTGACCCATTTATCTCATTTTTTTGACCATAATGATTACTAGATCTCCCATGGAATGTTCCAACAATGAATAAACTGAACCTGCTTACAAGAATGAGCTACTGCCATCGTACAAAAATAAGCAATTTGTCAAATAGGATTATACATTGGCTATTTTGTACAATGATGGTACAACATCAGTCTCTTTAGCACGTGCAAATTGCTCATCACTGTGTCATTTATTAGGAAATCCAGCTAATTGCAAATGAAATATGCTAGCACCTTCACAAGCAAGCAAGCATACACGGCATTAGGCTCTTACTCAGTGATTTGAAACCTAATGCAACTACCTTTCCATGGATAGCTACAAAATGTGCAAGCATTATCATGCCACACATCCAACTCAGATCCATGTGCCCCATATAGAAAAATAGACAAAACATTAGCCAAGCGTGCTTAATGTTTTACCCTCTCACCTTTCACTGGAGAGGCTTTGGAAAATTATTGCTGAAAAAACCAAACACCTAGCAAATTAGCCATGGGCCAAGGGCGGCAGCGATAAATGCCTATTTTTTTTTGCAGTAAAACATATGAAAAATCCAAAACTTTGGCTTAGCAATGCATTATCTCCCTTGCTCAGTTCCCAAAGCACCAATTAATATGCCAGTTGCCCAATTCAACTATGTTAGTTTAAATCAACTGCAATTATTATGATTGGATATCCCTTTCTATTATTTTAAAAGCCTCCTATCTTCTTGATTTTGTAGAATATTCAATTCTTTTAATTGGCCTTCTTATGTTGAGCATTCAGGCATGGTGCCCTTGGGATATCGTTTCAAATCTTGGCAGTAGTCATATGTCATATAATTCTTCCTAACATATTTCAGATCAACGATTTGCTTTTTGTTCAGATGCAGGGAAACCAAACAGTTATCTATGAGCACTTTGGAACAGTAGGCATCTTTGTTATTGCATCCAATTGTTTGGAAGTTGGAGAAAGTGGAAAGGAAGGGCTCATAGCTATAATTGGCCTTGTATCTCCCTCCATCTATGGCCCATGAAGATGCATCCCAAATTGTTGCATACACAGACATTGGCCTTGATGGGTATATCACTCCAATTCTCTCTGTTTTAGGAAACCTCCTTATCGGGATACCATCCACCAAAAATCTGTAACCAGAACAACAATAAGTTACGAATTGCAGCATATTAGCTTGTGAATCTTTTGTCAGTTCTGATGTGAGATTATGAGGAAAGGAAAAAAAAATTACAGGATTTGAGAAGGCATCCAAAGAATGCTGTAGTTGTGGAAATCCTGAGTTGGGTCGAACCAGTGATGAAATTGTTGCTCTCTGCTGATCAGATTTCCATCTCCCATACCGCTGCCATAAACATTGGTTTGCAATTTGTATGGCTCTCCAGGGCTTGTTCCCAAGAATTCCATGTCTATTTCATCGTGCCATCCTTGATAAACTTGGTTGTTCGAAAGTTGATCATTACAAATCACCCATTAAAAACTTTCATCACATTCACACTAATGAAAAACAAGAAAAATTGCATTATAAACCTTAATTTAGTAAATTTGGGTCAGCTGGAACCATAACATGGACCTAGGTTTTGAACAGCCAACCTTCCACTGGCCAAGCCCTAATGTGTCTAAAAACCTATCTCTAATGACCCTGAATAGTCTAGTTTCACCCTAATTGCATTTATGGGTTTTCACAGAACATACATAGAATGAAGTGATTATCTCCGCAGTATACCCTGCCTGGAGTTTAACAGCAGCATTGAAGAAGCCATACATGTAAGCCTCTTTTGATTTGAACCCACTACCTGCAATCCCCATCATTCCATTCAATTCAAATTAAATCCGCCAATCCCAAAAAGAGGAAAGAATTGCATTACTAATGATGTCTTCAGTTATTGCAAATCTATAATCTTAAGAATGTGCTTTCACAAGGCAAAAAAGTACACTCATTAATCACCTGTTGATAATTTGTATTTGCTACAAGCATGTGGGTGCCTGTAAACTGTTTGACCACTTGAAAGAGTGAAAGAGCATCTCATTGAATATGATTATTGCACTGTATGCTGCCTTCAGTGGCTAACCTGATTGCGGCCCACAATGCTGATTTTTAGTTATGTTCACTGTTGTTTAGCATAGGGTAGCTTCTAACTGTAATGCATAATGGTGAAACTAAAAGCTTTGGAAGAAAGTATGGATATCTATCGAAGCATATTGTAAGGGATATTTTTGAAAGATATTATAGTTGGAAATGCTCTTGTGGACATGTATACAAAATGTGGAAGCATAGAGAAGGCCAAACATTTAAAAAATGTCATCAATAATTGCAGACTTGTGTTTTCAATAATGTGCTGTCACAAGGGGAAAAAGCTTGCTCTTTCATTGCTCACATACAATTTGCATTTGCTACATGCACAAATTTTCTCAATAAGTGTTTTTAAATGTATGTGAAGGGCTCAAGTTTGGTGGATACCTGGTTCAATTCCTTGATGCTTTGATCCTAGAAAATGAGCATATTATTAAAAGTTGTGCATAGTAAGCAATATGTGGAGCACCTTCTTAAGTAGTGTTACCTGGTCTACATCTACCACAATGATTGCCAGTGCACCAAAATGACTTAGCAGTCACAGTTTTAGTTTTACCGCTATGTGTTGTAATTAGTGGCAACATTATACTAACTGGCAAGCAAAACCTGTATGTGATGCGTGGATATTCAAAGAGCCAAGAATAAATAATGAGAAAATGCCATACACATTTTGGCCGGATAATGTGACATGCTTTGAATTGCATACTGTAATTAGACAAACAAATAAGCATTTCATTTCCATACTGAACCGTGCTAGGGCTTCTCAGCAAACTGATCAAGATATCTCCTACTTAAATACAATATGCTACAAGGCTCCTCCCAATAATCCTAGATTTCCATACTTGTTTCAAAGAAACTCAATAGTTGATGAACACAACAAGAAAATGTTAAACTACTTGCCTACTCAGCTTTATGTCTTAGAAGTGAGATAAAAAAGACACTTCCATTGACAATATTCACTTCCAAATTGAAAGATCATCCCTGCCTAGCACAATATTTGTAAAACCAGGAATTTTGGTAGAACTAATTGCTGGAAACCTTGATACACAGAATGGACTAGTCAATGGTGCTGATGGAGTTTTTCCAATTGCACACAACTGAGCAACAAGACATTGCTTGGATCCAATTCAGTGACCCTACAATTGGAAAATTACGGAGGCAAAGAATGCATAGACTATACATAGGTTGTATTTTGCCTTCCTGGACACAAATTAATATAGCTTGAATCAGCTAAGGGAAGTTTAATTATTAGACAAATATAGGTCCATAGGAGGTACCTTTGAAATGAGAAAGTATTAAGCAGTATGACTCTTATGAGCTCTTGACTGCAACTAGTTTTTAACCTGGATAGATGCACGGTCATGGAGAATTGGAAAGTGGAAACAAACCCTTGTGCTCAATGAACCATTCAACAATGCACGTTGCTCTTGAAGCATTACAATTTGATACTTATTAAGGGCTGCAAGTTTGGAGCAGAATTTACTTACTAAGGGCTACAAGTTTGGAGCAGAATTTGCATGACAGAGATTTATCTGCTTTAAATTTTGGTACCCCGCTAGGCATATTGCATTCAAGTTCATAACCCGACACAGTGTGCACATTCTTGCTTACTACACGATATCTCCCTTAAGACTAATCCACATATCTTTAGTTATTGCAAATCTATAATCTCAAGAATGTGCTTTCACAAGGCAAAAAAGTACACTCATTAATCACATGTTGATAATTTGTATTTGCTACAAGCATGTGGGTGCCTGTAAACTGTTTGACCACTTGAAAGAGTGAAAGAGCATCTCATTGAATATGATTATTGCACTGTATGCTGGCTTCAGCGGTTAATCTGATTGCAGCTCACAATGCTCATTTTTAGTTGTGTTCACTGTTGCTTAGCATAGGGTAGCTGCTAACTGTAATGCATAATGGTGAAAATAAAAGCTTTGGAAGAAAGTATGGATATCTATCGAAGCATAATGTAAGGGGTATTTTTGTCAGATATTATAGTACGAAATGCTCTTGTGGACATGCATACAAAATGTGGAAGCATAGAGAAGGCCAAAAAATTTTAAAATGTCATCAATAATTGCAGACTTGTGTTTTCAATAATGTGCTGTCACAAGGGGAAAAGGCTTGCTCTTTCATTGCTCACATACAATTTGCATTTGCTACATGCACAAGTTTTCTCAATAAGTGTTTTTAGATGTATGTGAAGGGCTCAAGTTTGGTGGATACCTGGTTCAATTCCTTGTTGCTTTGATCCTAGAAAATGAGCATATTATTAAAAGTTGTGCATCCTCACCCATTAGAGAATAGAAATATGGGGATGGAATAAAGTCTGAAGAGAAGGGATGCAACCGAAAAATAGCTACATACCTTACACGAAAATAAGCGCAAGGGATCTATCTGACAATCAATCCAGTCCATTATTAACTGCAAAAAATAAGTCCATTGTTAACTGCAAAAAATAACTCCATTATTAACTACAAAAATTATGGATTCTGTAAGACAAGATTTGCATCTTGTTATATTCATCCACATTGAATGGTAGGAGTTCACCATCTATTTGTGTCATCTTTGGTAGATATCAATAATCAGATTTTACTATTTTGATGAGCAGCAGGGGTTTATATCAGGTTCTGGGAATTTTAGTCATCCATCATTTTGGTTGTCCTTGAAAATGACCATTATTGTGGTTCATCATTGTTTCGCAATGAACTGTTTGATAAACTGCTTTGGTAGACATGTATGAAAAATGAGGTAGCATAGACAAGACAGTGAACTGTTTGGAAAAATGCCTCAAAGAAATGTGGTCTCAATGCGGCAGTGAACTGTTTGGAAAAATGCCTCAAAGAAATGTGGTCTCAATGCGGCAGTGAACTGTTTGGAAAAATGCCTCAAAGAAATGTGGTCAATGCAGCAGTGAACTGTTTGGAAAAATGCCTCAAAGAAATGTAGTTTCCAAACAGTTCACTGCCGCATTCTATGCTACCACATTTTTCATACATGTCTACCAAAGCATTTTATTAAACAGTTCATTGCCTTGATGATATGGCTAAAATCCTAGAACAGGTATTTTCGAACAAGCTATGGATGTTTGGAAAACTCACCAATTCAAGAACGATATCTTCTTAAGCTTTTTGATTTGATCCTCCTCATTGAACTGGTCTGCACCAAATGCTTGCAAAGAAGGCTTGTGCCCACCAGTGCCACTTGCTATCAAATACAAAGCCAGGAAGAAAACAACTTTCTTCCCTGTTGTTGCCTTACGGCAGAATTCTGCACACTTTTCAGGCCTCGGAGCTTAGAGGGATATTGAAAGTGTCAATAAAATCAATCCTTGAAACACGAATTTCATGCAAACAATTTAATCAAACAGATCTAAAATTCAGACTTTTGATACTGCGCAGGCATTTCTTTTTGTTTTCAAAGGTAATCTAGAAAAAATTCAGACGTGGGTATACAGCATACAATACACACATTTAATGCCTCAAAATCTCACCGTGAGAAATATTGCTGAGGAGACTAGAACCATCCAGTATCTACCACTGTATGCATCTACTACAAAGCCTCCTAGAAGAGGCATAACAGTTGTGACCCGCTGCAAAATTTCAATGGAGATGCACACGGCATTAATTTTTAGTTTTATGTATGTGACAGTAGAGTTTTTAACAGGAAACAAGAATCCTGTGTAGCACAAACTGATCTATATAAAATATGGTAGCGACTTTGAAGTAACCCAGCATACACGGCATTAGGCTCTTAGTGATTTGAAACCTCCTTTCCATGCATTGCTGCAAAATGTGCAAGCATTATGATGCCACGGGCCCAGCTCAGATCCATGTGCCGCTTGCAGAAAAACAAACAAAACATTTGCCAGAAGCATGTTTAATGCATTGCACTTCTCTCCACTGTATCGTGGGTAGACTTTGGAAAATTATTGCTGAAAACACAAAACCCCCCAGCAAATTAGGCACGGACCAACGGCGGCAGCGATAAATGCTATTTTTTTTTCAGTAAAACATATGGAAAATCCAAAACTTTGGCTTATCAATGCATTATGTCCTTCGCACGTTCCACGAAGAAGCGCAACTAATATGAGTTGCTGGGCTGAAACATTGATCTCCTGCACAACAAAGGCGGGGACTAATGCGTATGTCACCACTACTTTCAACGGTATTGCTTAGGAAAATAATAAATAATTGCTTTAGGACCACTACTGTGATATCTGTTAGTAGGGAATTTACATGAAGTTATTTGTTCTAGGCCCCAATCCTCATGTTCTATTAGTTTAAGGCTATTTGGAATATCAAATGGCAAATTTTGCTCCAAGATTTTAAAGGCTTCCGAGACACTTCGTAACACCAAAAAAAAATACATCAAAATAGAAAGTGATTTTTTCCATTATAGTGAAAATAATTATAGTTTTGGCAAGTCACTCATGTAGGGGTTCTTTTGCTTGAGGAAGAATAAATAATCCAAAGGAGCTCATCCATTGAGCATAAGATTGCTCTTAACCAAAAGAATTTAAGGTCAAAATTTCAAATCCTATGACTCTTCTAATGTATCTATAAGCTAGATGAAGAGGGTTATCATCCATTTTCTATATTTGTACCTTTCCACCTTTTGTCCCCGCCCTTAGGGAAGAAGAGGATCCTCATTTCTTCAGTTTTTCACTGTTTTGGATTCCCTCTTTGTAGTTTATTTTTTATATATTTTTTTTTTTATGATTTTTGCCTTAGTTTTTTTTTTAGAGTTTTTATGCTTCCTTATCAACTTATAGAGTTAGCCATATTATCAATGACTATATAAGAATCTCTAAAAAATTGACTAAGGGACCTTTCCTTTTTGTTCCTTTTTTTTCTTATCGATCACTTTAAATGATTAATTTTTTATCTTCATTTTTTAAAGTCTAGTTGGTGTTTGATTTTGGGTTTTTTTGCTATCAAACTTCTAGAGTGGATCATCTTGGAATAACTATAAAGGAAACTTTAATGCTTTGCAAGTAAAACTTGTTGAGGGTGTGTCTCATCACCCTTGTTGGACTTTCAAAGTTGGTCATCCAAGCATGACTATCAAAGCATATCTAAGACCTTGAAAATTGGGATATGACATCACCCTAACCTACCTCCTTGGCTTTGTATTAATGATAAATCATGTACATGGGGTTTTTCAACTTTTTTTCTTATTTTTCCTTGTTATTTTAACTTTTCTTTATTTTCTTTTGTGTTTTCTCATGCTTTGGAATTGGTTTTCCCACTTCCTCACGATTTCAATCTCTAATATGAGAGCCATGGTTGTGGGGTGTTTTTTTCTCGAGTTCTTGATCATGTGTTGGTCAAATTTCATTTCTTAGAATCACCATATATGTTTTCATTCTTACCAATTAGGGTTCTTCCTTGGTTCTTTAATGGTAGTGTTTTTCTTTGCCCATGTTCATTTTCTTCTTTTTGTTGTTTTATTTTATTTATTTATCATTGTATGATTATGGATTTTGTGAGTTTATTTCTCCTTTTTAAAATATTTTTTGGTTTCCTTTCTGGTTTTTCTTGTGTTCTATAGTTGTACAAACCTATTTTTCCTTTCATAGATCTATTTTTTAGGGTTACAAGTTCTTATATAATGAAATCATTGTGGTGTCACCCTCCCATGAGCCTTGATGCCTAGCATTGGAATTGTAGACTTTATCATGAAATTCCTTTTGGGGTGAATTATTTTAAACCCCCAAATTCTATCTCCCATAATTATAATTTTTTATTATTTTCAAAGTCAAGGTTTTGGGTGTCCTCTTGTGTGGATACATGTTATGTGTTCTCCCCAAAGTCCAATTCCCATGCTTTTTAAATTTGAGGCTTCAGGTGTCCTCTTGTCTTGGTATCCATTACAAGGCATCCAGGTAATACATGAATATCTTAGTTAATTTTTTCTCTTTTGGAGTTATGATAGCAATCATGTCCTTAGTTTAGTACTATTTTAGTAGTTCCTCTGAAATCTAATCCCTAACACATTGCAATGTCTCATATTTTTGTTATCGTTCCTTCAAGCTTACCTTTCTTAGCATACTTGTTATGGAGAACCTCTAATCCCTAAACCCTAATACTTTTCAAAGGACTATTCTCTTGTGTTCAAGGACTAGTTTTTCTTTAGTATAACACCATTTTAGAGGAAATTGAGCACCTTAGAATCACTTAATGGTATGATTCCTATTATATTTTAGGATATAAAACTCCATATATCCTACATACCTAAAACATTAATCATGTTGGGATCTCAAAATCCAATTCTCTAATAGGTTTGGTGTGCTAGACATTTGGGTACAACTTCGATAGTATGTAAATTACATGATATAATTTTATGATTTTATGATGGCTTGATTTGACTCGCTAACCTATCTTTGGGGATTGTATGGTTGAACTATCTAATGGTCTTATGTGTGCCTAGAAACACGTATGTAGGAAGAGAAACAATAGTCAAAATCAATGAAGTATGAATACAAAGGCTATCTTCTTGCATCCAAGACTTTTTCACCTTGAACGAGTATTGGATATATAGATCTTGGACATGTGGATGTTCAAGATTTATTTTAGAGAATCCACACTAAAGGAGATAGTACACTCATCATTTAATGCATAACAAAGTTAGGCTATGTGTAGGCTGTTTATTTTCCTATTTTCCTCTAATCTCCTGAGTTTATCTTGGCCTATGCCAAGGCATATAATCAAAATTAAAGAAAAGTGTTATGAATTGTACAAAAAAATACATTTTAAATTAGTTTAGATGTCATTCAAAGAGTATTTGGGCTTCCAACCTATTCCTAATATTAAAAGGTAAACATGAAGGCATTGAACTACTATGAGAGTAAAACTGCATAGCCTACCAACTTCATCAATGATATTTGTTGTTGAAAAGAGGTATATACTAAAGAAGGCAAGATTCATTCATAAGAGTGATTTCCAAGGGAGCCCCAAATATTCCATTACCCTTCTCAATAGGGTATTTATTTTTCATAATTCCAAGTATTTTTATCCTTGGATACATGTTAAATCATTATTTAGATTTATGGTGAGAAGAGAATAGACTGGGTCACTCCCATTAGTGATACACTACATGATCAATTGTCTAAGGTTTTGGAATCCTCCATATTCTACATGACAACATATCTAGTATAAATTTTTTTTTTCAAGTAAACTTACTAGGTCTAAATCAAGTGGGAATCCTACAACTAGGAAAAAAAGTATATAATCTTTATCCCTAACTCAGATTGAAGTAGAACTAGAATCATTATAACAAGGTAAAGTATTCACTTGCTTATGCTATCATAATATGTCTAAAGAGTTATTATACAAAGAGGTTATTTTT